>JAUMHN010414086.1:0-14032 GCA_032360265.1 Heliamphora ciliata
CACCAGAGATGGTATCAACAGAGGAGTTGCGTACTCGGAGGTTTGAGAGGGGACTTCGACCTGCTATCAAGGATAGGTTTGCAGCTCTGGATGTGGAGGTGTACATCAAGTTGGTGAAAGCTGCTATCCAGGTAGAGAACTCGTTGGCAGATAGCCGCAGGATCAGAGAGGGTAAGAATCAGCAGGGCAGTGGAGATATACAGTCTCAGGAGCGCAGGAACAAGCGCAGAGGTTGTCTGGACCTAGTTCTCGCTTTGCTGGATCATATCAGCTGTAGTCGTATGCACCTACACTTTCAGTAGCCTCGACAGGAAGTAGGTCGTATGGACCTAGTCCTCTCCCTTGTTTAGGGGAACCTTTCTGTGATCCAGTATGAGGCCAAGTTCGCGAATCTGTCGCGGTTCACACCAGAGATGGTATCTACAGAGGAGTTGCACACTCGGAGGTTTGAGAGGGGACTTCGACCTGCTATCAAGGATAGAGTTGCAGCTCTGGATGTGGAAGTGTATATCAAGCTGGTGGAAGCTTCTATTCAGGTAGAGAACTCATTGGTTGACGGCCGCAGTGTTAGAGAGGGTAAGAGCCAGCAGGGCAGTGGGGATATGCAGCTTTAGGGGTACAGGAACAAGCGCCGGAGGTCGTCTTGACCTAGTTCTCATTTTGCTGGGTCGTATCAGCCGCAGTCGTCCACACCTACACTTTCAGTAGCCTCGACAGGAAGGCCAGAGCATAGAGGATTGATCTGTTATCGTTGTGGACAGCTGGGACATCGTTCAGTTGAGTGTCCACAGAAGGGCCAGGCTCAAAGATCAGCGCCCGTCCAGTCACAGGCAAGAGACCCACCTATTTGTTTTGGGTGTGGTCAGTCTTGGCATATTCGCAAATCCTGTCCCAGAGAGGGAAATGTACAGGGCGCGACAGGAGCGTCAGCTGCTTCATCTGTACAGAGATGACAGGCTCCGTAGCAGCTTAGGGCTCAGACGTCTAGGTTTGCGGAAGGAGGTGCTTCAGCTCAGTCAGTGAGGCAGCCATCGACTTAGGGTTATGGTGGGCAGACCAGACTGCCACAGGCCAGGGCTTATGTTCTTGCTGATCGCTGTGCTTCCAAAGCACCAGTTGCGTCTGATGCAGCAGTTACTCCAGCCTTGATCAGAGGTACTCTTCTAGTCTTTAGATCATGGGCCAATGTTCTTATAAACACGGGAGCATCACATTCGTTTATATTCTTTGCATTTGTGTTTGCATTGGGGTTGGAAACGAACTAGTTTGGTAGTACCTTGTGTGTGGAGACCCCAGTTAGTGGGAGTGTGACGCTGAGCCTTGTTTGTAGATCCTGCGTGCTGGAGGTCGCCAGTCATTGTTTAGAGTTTGATTTTATCATTCTAGAATTGACCACGCTTGATGTCATCATAGGGATGGACTGGCTGACTACCTACCATGCCTATATAGATTGTGAGCGACGGAGAGTGTCGATCTGTACACCGGAGGGTGACTACTTCTACTTTGTAGGTGATCGAGATGAGGGCTTGGTGTCTATACCAGGCCACGCGAGTTCGAGGGAACTTGGGTTCTCTCTTTTCTACTCTCATATTAGATGTGCCAGATGAGGTTCGAGAGGAGTTACCCCCTGTGGTGTGTGACTATCTAGACGTCTTTCCTGACGATCTGTTTGAGTTACCACCGAGCCGTAATGTGGAGTTCTCAATTGATCTTGTTTCAGGAACTGCTCCTATCTCTATGCCATCTTATCGCTTTGCACCAGCTGAGTTGAGAGAACTCAAGGTGCAGTTACAGGAGTTGCTGGACAAAGGGTTTGTACGGCCGAGTACGTCGCCATGGGGAGCACCAGCTTTGTTCGTGAAGAAGAAGGATGGGTCGTTGAGACTATATATAGACTACAGGAAGTTGAACCAGGTGACAGTGAAGAAAAAATATCCTATGCCTAGGATTGATGACCTGTTTGATCAGTTGAGGGAATCGCGCTGCTTTTCGAAAATTGACTTGAGGTCAGGATATCACCAGCTGAGAATTAGGGACGAGAACATAGCGAAGATCGCCTTTTGGACTCGGTATGGTCAATACGAGTTTCTGGTTATGCCGTTTGGTCTGACGAACGCTCCAGCTACTTGTATGGGTCTGATGAACTGCATCTTCCACTCCTATCTGGATAATTTTGTGGTCATGTTCGTGGACGATATTCTGGTTTATTCACCCACGAGGGAGATGCACGAGGAGCACCTGCATGTCGTACTTCAGCTTCTAAGAGAACATCGCTTGTATGCGAAATTCGAGAAGTGTGAGTTTTGGATTACAGAGGTGAGATTCCTTGGATACGTGGTATTAAAGGATGGGGTATCAGTGGACTCAACAAAGACTGATGCAGTGACGAATTGGCAGCGACCGAAGAACATTTTTGAGATCCGCAGTTTTCTAGGTCTAGCGAGTTATTATCGGCGGTTCGTAAAGGACTTCTCTAAGCTTGCAGCACCGATGATGCGTCTGACGCAGAAGGGAGTCAGTTTTGTGTGGAGTGAGTCCTGTGAGTCAGCTTTTCAGGAGCTGAAGAGGAGGTTGACTAGTGTGCCAGTGTTGATTATTCCTGAGCGAGGTCTAGGATATACAGTGTATTGTGATGCGTCACTTGACGATTTGGGCTGTGTGTTGATGCAGGGAGGTAAAGTTGTAGCCTACGGCTCGCGACAGCTGAAGACACACGAGAGAAATTACCCGACTCATGATCTGGAGTTGGCAGCCATGGTCTTCGCTTTGAAGACATGGCAGCACTATCTATATGGTGAGCATTTTGAAGTTTTTTCTGATCACAAGAGCTTAAAATACTTGTTTTCACAGAAAGACCTGAATCTTCGCCAGCGACGATGGATGGAGTTGTTGGGAGACTACGACTTTGATTTATAGTACCATCCGGGGAAGGAAAATGTCGTAGCTGATGCACTTAGTAGGAGATCTCATGGCTCGTTAGCTTCTGTGGCTCTACGGGAATGGGACATGCTCGGAGCTATTAGGGAGTTTGATCTATGTCTTAGGGAGATAGGGGAAGGTGCGACCTTATATTCTGTAGCTTCACAACCTGCATTGGTTGCACGCGTACTAGAGGCTCAGGGGACTGATAAGAGGCTCAGATGACACGGGACCGCATTGCTAGCGGGAAGGACACAACAGGATGGACGGTGGGGTCAGATCAGAGTTTGAGGTTGACAGGGCTTCTATTTGTGCCAGAGTCGTGCCGTGACGAGGTACTACATGAGTTTCATCATTCACGTCTGGCAGTGCATCCAGCAGGCACGAAGATGTATCATGACTTGTGTCGTCAGTTCTGGTGGACGGGGATGAAGAGAGATGTGTTCTAATTCGTTTCTCGATGCTTTACTTGTCAGCAAGTAAAGGTGGAACACCAGAGACCTTCAGAATTGTTACAGTCATTGCCTGTATCTGAGTGGAAGTGGGAGAATGTCACTATGAATTTTGTATCAGGACTTCCACGCTCGCCGAAGGGACATGATGCTATTTGGGTTATAGTGGATAGGCTGACGAAGTCAGCACATTTTCTTCCCATTCGAGTGAAAGATTCCGTGGACAGATTGGGTAGGTTGTATGTTCAGGAGATAGTCCCACTACACAGAGTACCTGTGACTATTGTTTCTGACCGAGACCCGCGCTTTACATCACGTTTTTGGCAGAGTCTTCAGGTGGCTATGGGGATGAGCTTGACTTTTAGCATAGCTTTTCACCCACAGACCGACGGTCAGTCTGAGAGGACCATCCAGATTTTGGAGGACATGTTGAGAGCTAGCGTGCTTGACTTTCGAGGTTCTTGGGAGGATCATCTATCGTTGGCAAATTTTGCATACAATAACAGTTACCAATCCAGTATTGGAATGGCACCATATGAGGCTCTGTATGGTAGACCGTGTAGGTTGCCTGTTTGTTGGACAAAGGTGGAAGAGACCGCTGTCTTGGGACCTGACTTAGTACGGGAGATGACAGAGCAGATTGCCGTGATTCGTCAGCTTTTGGTGACAGCTCAGAGCCGCTAGAAGAGTTATGCGGATCAGAGGAGGAGACCGTTAGAGTTTGCAGTGGGGGATCACGTGTTTTTGAAGGTCTCGCCACGCAGAGGGTTGATGAGATTTGGCCATCGCAGGAAGCTATCACCACGTTTTATTGGACCATTCGAGATCCTAAAAAGAATTGGGGTGGTAGCATACCGTCTGGCGTTGCCACCTTAGTTAGCATCTGTGCATAACGTCTTTCACGTTTCCATGCTTCGGAGGTATGAGCCGAATCCGTCTCATGTATTAGATTGGACTGAGTTGCAAGTCGATGAGAATGTGACGTATGAGGAGCATCCTGTGAAGATTCTGGATACAAAGGAACAGGTGTTGCGGGGGAGAATGATTGCGTATGTCAAGATTCAGTGGCTTTATCACGGGGTTGAAGAAGCAACTTGGGAGCTTGAGTCTGGGATGCGTGCTAAATACCCAGACCTGTTTACCTCGTGATCTTATAGTGAATTTCGGGGGTGAAATTCCTTAAGGGGGGAGAGTTGTGAGACCTTGCACCGTTTTATTTTTGATATATATAAATGTTGACGTGTTTTCCTTCATGTTATATATCATCGATGCATGGTTTATGTTTTGGAGTTGTAAAACAGCATGTAGATGTGTTTTACGCTTTCTCGGACCTTGTTTAGGCTTGTTTGGTTTACCTTAGAATCGAAATACCGAGACCTAAAATAGTAGGCTGAATCTCTGGGGTTCGGTCAACTGGGCTGCTATGTTCGGTCGACTGAACCAGTTTTTTTGAGTTCGGTCAACTGAACTAGAGGGTTCGATCGACTGAACTGGGCGGTGGTGCATTTTTCGAGGAGCTTCAGTCGACTGAAGTGGCCTCTTCAGTCGACTGAACTCCCCTTTTGGCGAGCTTATAAGTAATCCAGCCCCTGGAACGTTTGGAAAAAGTTTGTTTCTTCCATTCTCTCTACCTTCTCTCTACATATTTGACTTGCTCGAGCCTAGTTTTTGACGATCAGCTTGTGGATCCTTACTATCTACGCTGTTAGCTTTGCGCTCATCCAGTCAGATTCTCGTTCCGACGAGATTCGGTTTTTAAGGCGTCAGGTTTTGACCCAACGAGGTAGGATTCTAGACCTACTGCTGTTATGAGGGTGTTATATGTAATTATATGTGTTTTTATCGGGTAAAAAATGCATCAAATGTCATATTTTCTGTTTAAGTCTTGTTTTTCTAATAGAAAGCATGTTGTTCGCTTTTCTTGGCTTATAGTACTGTATGACATGTGGTAATTTGATTTTCAAAGAATTTTCTTGAAAACGGTAGAAAATGGTGGTTTTGTGAAAAATCTCAATATTCTTATGTTTTGGAGGTTTGGAGCTCGCCTTCAGGGTTGAGTCTCAGGTTTTGAAACGTTTTGTTAAAAACGGGAAAAAATATTTTGAAAATGTTTTGTTGATCTCCATAGTGATGAATGGATCTAAATACATGTATAATGTATTTTATGGAAATATTTTCGTAGTTGAGCTACGGTACTATTTTTAGAAGATTATCTAAATGTACTAGGATGACGTGTATTTGGCATGGGTTACCCTCGGTGTAAGTCCGAAAACGTGCGTAGCATAGGTACTCAGGTCCTTCGGGTTAGTCCCCGTAAATTGAGGCGGTTGGGTGCTTAGTTCCCTTGGGTTGTCGCCCGTAAATTAAGTGGTTTATCGTAGTGCTCCGTATAGAACTTGTCATTACCTAGCATGCCTTAAGTGGTTCAGGATTAGGGTAATGGACAGGAATCTATAGTTGCTACCTTTGTCTGTGTGACAGAGTTGGTACATAAGATCATATTCTTCTTCTTTTCCACGATGGTGCATTCTGTGAGGGAACGATGTTTTGGTTACTGTTTTCCTTCAACTTTAAAATGTGTTTTGCATTGTATAAATGCTTTGTTGTGAAGGAAAAACTATTTTGGAGGTTTGTGGAAAACGTGGGATTTTATGACGTAAAACTTTTTTAGGTTCTGTGGTTGAGTTTGCTCCCACTCTATATGATTGCACATTTCCTGCTTTACAGCTTTATCACCTGTTTTTATTGGGCTTCGGCTCACGGGGGGATTTTCTGTACAAAACTTTTTTCAGGTGATGATGTGGATGTTGATCATGAGTAGCTCTGATGGTGTCCGTGGTGACGAAAGACTGTTATAATTTTCTTTTTTGATATGTCTGTTCCTGAAAGCAGATTTTGTACGCCATAAGACGATATACTATATGCATGTTGGATTTGTATGCCTTTGTTTATGAGAGATATCATTTGTTGAGTATTCTATTGTTTTTAACAGGCGGTTTTAAATATATGAAAACCTGTATTTTCATAAAAATTGGTGTTTGGTGGAATTTTTCACGTGACCCTAGGTTTTGAGGCGTGACATAAAACACATACACAAGCTTGTAATATGAGATTCTAGCTAGCTATATAATTGTTAGAATGAAAAAATGAGTCTCCAATATTCCAATACCTCGCATTCAACACACAATATCACAAAAATATATATATATATATATATATATATATATATATATAGAGAGAGAGAGAGAGAGAGAGAGTGTGAGAGAATTAGAAAAACCTAGAAGCGGTAAAACGGCTGCACCGAAGATGAACTGAGTGAGAGACACATGCCGAAGACTATCGAACGGCATGACAGGCGCAACGAAGGTAGATTATTAATGAACAGTGTCGAAGTGAGTAGACGATCGAGTGGCACTGACGGTAGAAGACGATCAGTGATGAAGGGTGCGAAGACGATCGAACAGCAGCAACGTAGTTGACGAACAACGCCGACGTAGAAGACAAATGACACAGACATAGAAGACGAACGACGCCGACAATGACGATGATCTGCGCTGATGCGAAACAGGGAGAATGAGTTTTTTGGGAAGGCACTGAGTGTGAAATAGGGAGTGATTTTTTGGGAACCAAGAGTTTCTTAAGACGTCAAAATAGGGTGAGGTTTTTGGGATCCA
This sequence comes from Heliamphora ciliata, assembly GCA_032360265.1. Classification (NCBI taxonomy): domain Eukaryota; kingdom Viridiplantae; phylum Streptophyta; class Magnoliopsida; order Ericales; family Sarraceniaceae; genus Heliamphora; species Heliamphora ciliata. The sequence continues at coordinate 7,046 of JAUMHN010414086.1, forward strand.
AGGGGTTTGTTCGGAGTTGAACGTGAGGAAGAAGGATTAATTACTTAATTGAATATAATTGAATACAAGTAATTTCTAAGAAAGATTTTTTAGATCATTGTTTAATATTTTAATAATAATTTATCTTTTAAAATTTTAAAAGATAAATTACTAATTAAAATTAATATTTTAAATTTTATTTTTATACTTTAACGATCTAACTTTAATTAGAATTGTAAGTATAAATATAATAAAATTTTAAAAATATAAATATATAAGTATAAATCTTCAAAATTAAAAATTTTATTTCTAAAAATATACTTCAAATTTTAATTTGTGTATACTTACATAAGTTTTGTAGCCTAATAAAAAATATGGCGGGAACTTAAAGGTGCTTCCTGCTAATTTTATTTTATGTCATTAGTGACAAAACTATGGCATTGTAGAAAATATAATACAATTTGTGACAAAAAAATATTTTTCTCACCAAAAGTCTTTTATTTAGAAACGAAATAAGACCATTAGCGACGAACATATTGGCCTCGGTAAAAACGTAACACAATTTGCGACGAAAAAGTATTTTTCTCTCTAAAACTATTCTATTTAGCGATGAAATATGAATTTCATCACCTTTAACTTACCTTTAACGACGAAATGTATTTTGGTCGCTTGATTTCGTCACCAAACACCCAGATTCTTGTAGGGTGGTTTCAATCCTACATATCCTATCCATTTAAGCCGGTTTCAAACCTCATGCAATGCATATCCCCTTTTTGTACCTTCTAAAATTCATAGCCGCGACATTTATTTGTTACGGTCGTGAGTAGTTTTATTATGTTCCTCACGGTAACTCTATTTAAGTCATGGCCGCCGATTTTGTGATTATATTTTTCACGGCAGCAACATTTGTTGTTATGGTCGTGAGTTTTTATGTATGTCTAGTAATTTAAATATGATGTTTAAGTCTCTTTTATTTATTTTACATAACCTGTTTATAGCATGTTAAAAATTGAAACTTTGTTGCATGTCCCTTAAGTCTTTATTTATTTATTTTACTGTTCACTCGCATGTTTTTCGCTTTGTTTTGCTCAAACTATACATGTGGCATATCTAGAAATAATAACCAAATCGCATAATCCTATTATCGTAGTCAGGTTTTTTATTCATTATTTGCTTTTGTTTGAACTCTCTTCAATCTCCCGTTCTGTATATGTTAACTTTAAAAAAATTTATAATAAGAATCAACATTAACAAAGTAGAGGCCAACCTTGCGGTTGGGCGAGAAGGGTGCCTAACACATTCCCTTCTCGTACTTTAACCCTCGAATCCTCTTTTTCTCTAATTACGCTTTTAAAAGACCCGCAGCCTTTTTTTGTTTTTCTTGATTTTTTTTCAAAAATCAAGTGCCGACTCTATTTTATTTTTAAAAAAAATGCGTTCAGATATCTTAGATTTTTCATTTTAAATAGACAATGAACATTTTTTTTAAAATAATGGATATTCGTAGCATTCCCCCCTCCTAAAATGCCCGCAATTACACATATTTGAAAAAAATAACTTAATGAAATTAAACTCCTTTTAATTAATTTGAAAATTTTGAAATCAACCGTCATGTTTTTTCAACATTTCTAATTTTAAAAAAATCATATTTAAACGTGTTTTTATGTAACAAAATAAAATTTTAAAATTTTCTTTTAAAAAGATTATTTTAATTAAAAAAATTAATTTTATTTTTTTGTTACAAAAAAAAATTCTAATTAACAGAATTAATTAAAATTGAACAGAATAAATAAATCGAAATAAAAGTATTAATGCATTTAAATAAATAAATGCATTAAATCTCGATTTTTGTGGTTTATCTAAAAAAAAACCCGATAATACTCCCAAAGATAGTTTTAAGATTATACATTTCGAAATCTAGTTGAATAATTTCAGTTGCTGCAATAATTCTTAGTCAACAATCCGTTATAATTTTTGACTTCTATTCAAATCTCCAATACAAGCATTTTTACTGCATTCCTGAATACTAGAACACAAATAAAGTATGAATTTTAATCTATCGTGATCTGTAAAACCTATCTAGTCACATGTTCTTTGAATTTACAAGATGTAAAAACCTTAGAACTGATTTGTGATTAACTGGCAATTAAGTTTTATAACCGCATATAAATAGGCTACAGCAGGTACCTATAGAGTAAATAAGACATGAGTTTCTAATGTAATTATGAAAACCTACTCAATCCAAAAGTAATTTTATAAAAATATAAATTACAATTCATTCCATTAAAGAATTATAGTTGCACTCACAGCCTTATTATCAAAATCGTAGTATTCGAGCTCTTATTATTAAATATTTATTTATTCTCCTCACATTAAGATTATAGATACCCATCGTTTAAATTAAATTACTGACAATTATATTTAATTGGTTTCTTCGAAAAAATTTTAAGACCTTTCGCTTAACTTATTTAACTGCAGGAATATAAAATTTACCTACAGGATTTGGCTTGGTCAAAACTTATAAGTTTTCTTAAGGGGGTATTATCAATTCTGATTTTTTTGAGAGATGAATTCCGTCAATAATTAATATTCACCATATAATTAATATCGCTATCCAACTCACCAGGATTATTAATCCATAAAAGATCGCACATTCTAATGAATCAAAACAACTAATATTAAATATACGTAAATAATAATTATTTTAGAATTAAGAGTACAAGCACTCATAATAATTATGTGGTATGAATTAATTTATGTAGTTATCATAAAATTAATTATCCTAATTTGATTCTGTTTAATACACACAAAGTGTACTAGCACAATGAGTCGGAACAATCGTCGAAACAATTATCGTTTCTTGTAATCAGGACAGATCTACTAAAACATTCAGTCGTACCGATGATATGCCAAATTTTATCTAAGACTATGAATCAAAAACTTATATTCTAAAATAATCGATAATTCAGTCTTCTGTATGTAAGCCGAACTCTACACGACAGATTAAATATTTTATAGAATAAAAGATACACATGCACTACTTTAAATAAATAATGAAATACATACATTACTCATTAAGATTCTCATAAAATAAAAAAATTAATTTTATTAATAAATAAAATTAAATACTAAAATTAAAATCATGATTTTTAGTATATAACCCTAACACACATGAGGGGGTCTCGAGATGTAACCCGAATGAAAAAACACTTTTAAATCAAGAAAACATAGTTCCAACATAACCCAGGTGAGTCCGCTCGAACAGACTCAAGATGTGAGACCTGATTCCATTTTATTTTTGTAATGTTTATTCGATGTGTTGGTTAGCGCTTTAATCGTTATAGAATATCATGTTTCTATATATGTTATGCATGAGTGGGCTTGGCCATGCATTTTTTGTTCGAATTTTCACCCAGCGATGATCGCTAGTGCGAAGACCGCTCGAGCAGAGCTCTGTTCGCTCAAGCAGTCTGGTGGCAGAGAGTTGAGTCAGTGGGGGACTGCTCGAGCGGATCTCTGTTTGCTCAAGCGGTCTGGTGGCAAAGAGTTGAGTCAGTGGGGGACCGCTCAAGCGGATCTCTGTTTGCTCGAGCGGTCTGGTGGCAGAGAGTTGAGTCGGTGGAGGACCGCTCGAGCGGATCTCTATTCGCTTGAGCGGATAGCCTGGCTTGAGATATTTATAAGACAGTCTATGCCTTGAACTTTGTGCAAAGCTTTATGTGTAAGCTTCGTCTTCTCTCTGTAGAAAGATCACTCATATACTCTACCTTCTCTCTAGATTTCGGTTCGATTCGGGTTTCCATCTTGGCGTTCGAATAGTCGATTCTCGATATCCTTTCTGTGGACTTCACGTTCATCAAAACGGAATCGCATTTTGGCGACTTTGGTTTCTTACAGGTGTTCAAAGCTTCAAGTTTTAACTCACTTAGGTAGGATCCTAAACTATCTTGTCTTAAAGTGACGTGAAGTTTTATTTGTTTCCACCATTTAAAAATGCTTTAAATCTCGAACTTGTGTTTAAACCGTGTTTAGGTAGCTAAAAAGCATGTTATGTGTTTTTATGGTTTATTATAAGATTGGTGGGCGCATGTGTCATGTTGTTTTTGAAAAGAGAAGTTTTGAAAACTGGAAAGATTTATGCAAATATTTGTGAAAACCTAATTTTGGAGATATGGAGCTGACCTTTGAGGTTGAGCTTTGTTTTAACATTCGTTGGTCTCTATGGTTAGGTCGATGACGTTGATATGTGAATGTAATGTTTGTAAATGGCTGTGTGCGTGTAAATTTCGGTAAAAAAATGCATTACTTGGGGTGGATATTGGTCCCTCAATGAAAGCCAGTAAAGAAATGTATAACGAATGGCGGATATTAGTCCTACGGCGAAAGCCCGTGAAAAAGCATCAGTTGCATGTGAACCATTGTAGTTGTGTAAAACTGTTAGAAATAACATGTTGTTTATGTTTTGATGAACTGTTCAGCGTTATGGAGTTTATATGAAAACTTGTGATTTTGAGAAGTAAAACTATTTTTTAGGCTTGTGTGAGTCGGGATATTCATATATTTTGTGTTAGCATGCTTGGCTTTTATTTCATGCTAGTCTGCTTCCTATTGAACCTTGGCTTACGATGTGAGATTTGAAAACATTTTGTAGGTACACATAATCTCTTGGGATGATTTTGGGGAGCCAGAAGCGGTGGAAGACTTTCTTAGTTTTCTTTTTTTTTTTTTTGATCATGTACTAATTTAAATGTTTTGAGTTTGGAAAACGAACGTTGTAAGTCTTGTGGCGATTATATCAATGTATGTATGTTTTATGATTTTGAGAGAGAAACTTTGAGTTGGTTGATGTATTTTTCTGTTTTTGATTTGAGTTAAACGCTTTCCATGATACGTTTTCGAGTCGAATGAGTGACTTCTTTATTAAATGAACGTTTTGTCCCAAATTCCTTGGTTGTTTAAACCGTTGTTTAAACCATTGTTCAAAGATAAAGTTTTTAGGCGTGTTTTTGAGACTTGAGAAAATTTTCTAGTTTTTGATTTGAAAATCTCTCGGGTGTCTTACCGCTCGAGTGGTGGAGGGTCTGCTCGAGTAGACAGTTACTGTGTGGAAAATTTTGGTTTTGTTTCGAAAGAAGGTTTTTGGATAGAAAATCTTTTGGGTACCCTTTTTGGTTTGAAATGGCGCGTTTTGAGAATTATTTTAAAAATTGGACCATTACATAAGACCTCTCGAGCAGCCACCTGGCAGAACTAAAACCCCCTCTCTTGGATAGTAGACCGCTTGAGCAGACCCAAGACCGATTGAACGGTCATTCATCGAGAGCACACCAAAAAATGCTATTTTAACTCCAAAATGTTCACAACTTACATTTTTCATTTAAAGGAAACTCTAGAGCATAAAACATGGTAAAAATCAAATTTCAACCCTTTCTCAATTAGGTTATGATTTTCAACTCTAACAGAAATTATAACACATATCAATACATTCCACTCCAATTAGCTCAACTAATTCTTTAAATTCTTATTAAGCTCCATTAATACATTAAAACCCCACGTCTCAATCTCACCCCTTAACTAGGGTTTCCAATTTTAAAACAAGTTTCAACATTTAATGAACACCCAATCTTCATGCAACGTATTTAATTTCATAAAATACCATTTAATTCCTCCCAAATACCAACTCTCAAGTTCCATAGAACTAGAATTTTCATGATAAAAAAGTTTTCACATACTTATTCATAAATAAGAAAGATTAATCACATATCCACAAGACTAATTCAATATTAGTTGAAATCTTATACCGGTGAGCCGAAACTTGAAACTTTAACACAATTTGAACACTCGAACTTGCGGAATTAAAAATACACTTGGTTGAAAATGAAGCCCTTGTCGAGTGGAACATTATCTTCTTCTTGAATCTTGACTGAATCGAAGCTTAAGAGCTCCAATTTCTAGAGAGAAGGGAGAGAGAACTTGTTTTTCATAGAGGAGAAAGAAGAGAGAGAAAGAGAGAGAGAGAGAGAGAGAGAGAGAGAAAAAAGATCTGAATTTTTTTTGGTGGCTTCCTTAAGAAAACTTGATACAAAACCCAACCCACACACAAACAATTACCTAAATGCCCCCAAAGCCTCTAACACAAGATTAAATCATGTAATTACGTCTACACCGCACCGAATTTAATATTTTAATTTTAAATTAATTTTAAAATTTATATTTTTAAAAATTACTAAAATTTAAAATTATCCCTGAATTAAATTTTTTGGACATCTGCGCACACATGTAAATTCAACAAAACTTATTAAAAAGTTACTGAGCCTACTAACCACACATATATAGCGAGCATACAAGCTCAAAATTCATACTGCATTGATTGACTATCATGTAAATATTTAATTATATAAATTCAAAACGGAACCAAATCTCACAAATATGACTGGGAGAAAAAGGTATACATTCTAAAAAAACCTTTTTCAAATCTCTTTTGGAAATTATGGCTCCATCGGGAACCTAACTTAATCGTCGAAGGCGGTTCGTCGAAAAACACTTTGGCCCCTTTTCTAACAGCTCGTTGATTCATTTTAGGTCAAATTCAAGTTGGTGAGCCTCATTGTAGTAAGTGCACACACCATCACGAGTAATCAAGTTCCCAAGGTTGGGTAAAAATTCGGAGATAATTTTTATTCGCGACGTCGAGTGAGATCGATGATAGAGCAAAGATGGAGCTTCGGCTGGTTGACTAAATTTTGAAAATTTTGTTTATTTTTATTTATTATAATTTTTTTATCTTTTGATTATTTTAAATTATTTTAATGAGATTAAAAAAATTTAAAAAATTTAATATAAAGACAAAAATAAATAATATAAAATTTAATTTATCGGCTTATTTTGATTTATTTGTATTTTTAATTTTTTATATTTTAATTAAAATTTTTATTTTTTTACTTTTCTAACTAGCCAAAACATATATAATTAAATTAATGATAAAAAACTTATTAAAATATAAATCAA
>JAUMHN010414096.1:0-14031 GCA_032360265.1 Heliamphora ciliata
GTTAAGATTTTCGATACCCGCCAATTAAATTTAATTACTGACAATTTAATTTAATCAGCATCTTGATATTCTTTAAATCCTTTCGCTTAACTTATTTGACCGTCAAATAATTAAATCCACCTGCAGAGTTTGGCCCGGTCAAAACTTATAAGCTTCCTTAAGGGAGTATCATCAATTTCGATCTTTCAGAACGTGGATTACATTAATAATTAATATTTTTCATATAAATAATACTGCTATCCAACTCACCGGAAATATAGATCCATATAAGTTCGCACCCTCTAATGAATCAAAACAATGAATATTAAATATATGAAAATTAATAATTATTTTTAGGACTAAGAGGATAAACACTATTCATAATAACCTTGAAATGAAAATTAATTTATACAGTCAGTATAAAATTAATTACCCCAAATGTCCCATTCAATACACACAGTGTACTAGCACAAAGAGTTGAAACAATAGACGACGCTATTATCTGTTCCCCTTAACCAAGACAAGCTAACTAAAACTCTGTACTACAGTCGTACCGATGGTATGTCCATTTCATCTAAATTGTGAATATAAAACATGTATTCTGTAATAACCTAAAATTTGATCTTCTGTGTGCAAGCCGTACTCTACACACCAGATTAAAAATACTATACAGAATATTGGACATCCATGGATAACATTAAAGAAATGATACACATACATTGCTCATAAAGATTCTCATAAAATAAAAATTAATTTTATTAAAATAAAATTAAATACTAAAAACATGATTTTCAGTATATCAACCCTAACAGTGAGAATGCTTAAGAGAGTCAAGAGAGTTGAGAGACTAAGAGAGACAAGAGCAGGAAAGAGTGAGAAACGTGAGAGAGAGTGAGAGAGATGAGAGTGTCGAGAGAGAAGGAAGGATTTCTGTTTCGCGCGAATGAGCTTTTTCGAACAAACCCAAACCTATAACCTGTCATCGACCTTGGGGCCGCGAGATTAGTTTCTTTTAAAACTCACGACCACAACATCCAAACCCAGGTCGTGAACTTTAATTCTCACTTTGTTTTGGTTTGCTAGCCAACAATCTTCCTTTATACCCCCTTTTTAAGGTTCTGGCTTCCCCTAAAAACGTTCGGTCCTCCTCATGACCATAAACTGACTCGTCGGTCTTTTCATAACCTAAAACTAACATTTATCTTGTTAGTTCTAGGCAACTCAAGAAGGGGGGTTGAATTGGGTCTTTAAAAATAAATAACAATTTTAAAAAAATTTTAAAAACCTTTTAATATTGCAAAAAGATATAGCAATTTAATCAAAGATTAAAACAATGCAAGTATTAAAAAGGTTAGGGATAAAGAGATTGAACCGGACACTGAGGATTTATAGTGGTTCAGTTTCTTCCAAGCCTACGTCCATTCCTCAAGTTCTCTCTTGAGTATTTTCACTATACAGAATACTTCACGGGCGTATTTCAAGCCTTTACAACCTTCAAGACTTCGCTTGAATAAGCTGAATGTTTACGAGCACATTCACAAGCCTAAAACAGCTTCAAGAAGATCCTATGAAAATAAGCTCCTATTTTCTTTTAATCTCTCTTAAACTCTTCTTTGACGAGATTTACCCACTAACTCAAAGGATAAAGGGTGACTCACCCTTGAATACAATAAATGAAGAGCATTAGTGAAAAATACTCTCTCTTTACAGAAATAATTTACAATAAATGAGAAAGTAAAGAGAGATGGGAACAAGAGCAGGAGATTCAGCAATAAATGAGAGCTTGAGATTTTTGAGTTTGATTCAAGTAATAGAACAGTAAATGTAGGTCTCCAGTCATAGTAAATGCTGAGAAGTTACTCCTTATATAAGCTCTTGTGCATTCATGACCGTTGGAGGTAGGTGGAAGCAATAAATGCCAAAAATCCAACAGTTGAAGTCTGCTGCAAATTTGAATTTTCGTCGCAGGTGTCGACACAAATGCCTTTGGTGTCGACACAAAATGTCTAGCGCAGGATCCTTTAAGAGGTTGGGTCGGCACAAATTTCTGAGGGGTCGACACAATTTTTGCATGCTACCTTACCAACATTATGGTGTCGACACATTTGGATCTGGTGTCGACTCATTTGAAACTTCAGCATCTAGAGGAGACACTTTGTGTCGACTCAACTTACCTTTGGTGTCGACACTAAATTCTGTAGGAAGTCACGGTTCTTTTGTGTCGACACATTTGAAGTTTGGGGTCGACACCAAACTTCTTCAGGCAGGCTCGGGACTTTTGTGTCAACTCATCTTCAATTGGTGTCGACACCTCAAAATCTGTAGGTGGCCTCAGTTCTTTTGTGTCGACACAATTTCCATTTGTGTCGACCCAAAATTCCAAATTCCAAAAGTGTGAGACACTTTTGTGTCGACACAAATATAATTTGTGTCGACTCATTTTGAGTCCTGAGAGCAACAACTCTTTTGTGTTGGCAAAAAACCTGTTTGTGTCGATACTAACATTTGATACCTGAAAATAACTTCAAATAACTGTTAGGGTGTTAAGTCATTTGTTCAAGTGGGTTGACACACTTGATGTGTTTCAAGTATATTTTACCTTAAAAGTGTTTGACTTAATTTTCAATTGGGTTCAACACAAAATATTCTTATGCAAGAATACTTAAGTGTTTTAATTCTTTTGAGAGATAAGTCATTTCTTTTAGCTTAAGGGGTCAAATCAAATGATCAAAATGTATTAACACTTTCATTTTGAAAATATAAAATATTATCCATTTAAATTCATTTATTCTTAGAAAATGAATTATGAAAATCATCAAAATCAAAATAAAATGCCCTTGGGCTAACATATCTATTCGGTCCTCCTCGTGACCTTCAACTAACTATCCGGTCCTCCTCATGACCTAAACTGACTCTCTAGTTCTTGCATGACCTAAAACTGTCCCTAAAATGCTTGATTCTTGTCATGATCTTAAACTGATTTGTCCGGTTCTTCTCATGATCTTAAATTGACTCTTCGGTCCTTGCATGACCAAAAATTATCTTTAAAAATATTCGATCCTCCTCATGACCTTAAACTGACCATTCAGTCCCTTTATGACTTAAAATTGATATCTACCTATTCGGTCCTCCTCATGACCTTAAACTGACTATCAGGTCCTTCTTATGACCTTAAACTGACTCTTCGGTCCTTGCATGAACTAAAACTATCCCTAAAATGTTCAGTCCTCCTCATGACCTTAAACTAACTTATCCGGTCCTTCTCATAACCTTAAAATGACCCTTTGGTCCTTATATGACCTAAAATAGCTCCTAAAAATGTTCGGTCCTTCTCATAACCTCAAACTAACCCTTCAGTCCTTTCACAACCTAAAGCTGATATCTACCTATTCGGTCCTCCTCATGACCTTAAACTGACTCTTCAATCCTCGTATAACCTAAAAATGTTCCTCTATCTATGTGGTCCTCCTCATGACCTTAAACTGACTCTTCGGTCCTTACATGACCTAAAAATACCTCTTTATTTATTCAGTCCTCTTCATGACCTTAAACTAACTATTCGGTCCTCGCGTGACCTAAAAATGCCCATATAAAGCTTTGATCATCCTAACAACCTTAAACTAACTCCCCGGTCCCATTCATGCCCTAAAACTTATCCCTAATGATCTTCGGTCCATGTCGTGACCTTAAAATTTTGTGAGTTTGCATTAAACCTATTTGCATCTTGTCATATCTATCATGCATCATGATTAGTCTGCTTGCATCATGTGTATTTTTTCACGAACTATGACCGATCTGATCCCTTACAATGAGGTACGTAGGAAGCTAGATGAAAATTCGGGTTCGATCACGCTTTTCTGTATGTTTATTTTGTGCTTAAGATTAGCGACTTGTTCAATCGGTTTATCCTTGGAGCTTTGATATTTACTTGCACCACGAGTTGTTGTAAGCTATGTTAAAGAGGGATAATTATAGATACCCTAATTTGACCAAACCGAATATTAGGCACCCGTTTCGAATGCTCCTCAATGACGAAAACCAAGAGAATTATGCTCAAGAATACTATCAGGTAAGCAAAGTCAGGAATTTAATTCAAAACCTAAGAAACCTACCAAAACCTTCAGTCTGCGACATCCATAATCCTCACGAGCGCTACCTTTTTCATGATCCTACAACAGGTTGTGCCCTTACCCTAACGGCCGCTATCCTTTTGTGATCGTAGAGCAGGTCGTGACTTTCATTTGTTACGGCCGCTACCTTTTCGAAATCCTAAACCTAGCTTTGACCTTTGAAGATCACGACCTGTACTGTTCGTATAATAAAAGTCATAGCCGCCATGTGCAAGGACACGACCCCAAGTTTAACACCTTTTTGAACAGGTGACAGCATCCTAGATGATGTTTGTACTGCCTCTTTGCCTATAAATAGGTGCCCATTTTCACATAAATAAAAAAGAAAAACCTAGATATCGAACTATATCGAATTCGTTCCCCACCCAATATTTTGATATACCCAATACACATATTCCTGATACCATACACTCTTGGACCTAGTTTGTGACTTTGCTTGCATTGGTGAGGCTATCGGAGCATGGATTACTTGGCGATTCTTGTCTTTCACATCCGATAGGACATTCAAGACGATTTACTACACTAGGTAACCTTAGAAAATCGTGACGTTTCTTAAACCCTTATTCTCTCTCTCATAGGGGTGTCACAATTAAGGTTTCTATTTATTATTCTTTCTTAGTATTCAAGTTATTCATATCAAGCATGTTCATATGAGCTTTTCATGAGAAAATAGTATGTTTATATCTTTCTATAATGTGTAGAACAACATGTTTTAATGCATTTTCATGTTCACTGGCACACTGGATACATAAAGATGTTTCTGTAATTTATAAAACCTGACGGCCACGACCCTTGGTTGTCACGACTGTGTATTATTATGACCGCTATATATTTGCTTTCGGTCGCTACCTTTCTTATCAATTTTGTCACAGCCGCAACATTCTGTTGCTATGGTCGTGAGCTTTTTGTGAGACTAGTAGAATGAAAACTATACCTAAAATCTTCTGTTACATATTTTTAATGTTATATATATTATGTCTCGAGATATATGTCACTGTTGGAATAACATATAGTAGATCTAGCCTTGACGAAGTGGGCTGTGGTTTCTATTCTGTACATCCCATCCACTTGAGTCCCTTTGGACCTTATATGTTGAAAACCTCTCTAGTCCTCAAAAATACCATGGCCGCAATCTTTGGTTGTCACGTCCGTGACCTTTGTGACCTATTTTCTTGCGATTACCATGTATTTTGTCACGGCCGCTACAATCTATTACTACTGTTGTAAGCTTTTTGCGTTTTCAGTAGCTTTAAAACCATGTTTGAATCTTTCTGTATAATCTGTAAATAGCATGTTAGAGACAGAAAACTATATTGCATTACCCTTAGGCCTTATCTTATTTTATTTGATCTTTCATTGCATGTTTATTACTTTGTTTTGCTCAAACGATAAGTGTTGCATGATTAAAAATAATAATCAAGTTGCATGACCCCTTAAGATTGTAGTTAGGATTTTTTTTGTTTGCATTTGTATGAACTCTCTTTTACCTCGTGTTCTGTATATATTATCTTTGAAAAGTTTAAAATAAGAAAAAATATTGACAAAATAGAGGCCAACCTTACAGTTAGACAAAAAGGGTGCATAACACCTTTTCTTTTTATATACCTTTGCCCCCTAACCCTCTTTTTCTCTTGTTACATTTCAAAAAGGACCTGTGACCTTCTTTTTGTTTTTCTTGATTTTTCTCAAAAATCAAGTGTTGACTTTTTTTTTCTAAAATGTATTTGGTTAACTTGGATTTTTGTTTTTAAAAAAGAAAAATAACATTCTTCTAAAAATAAAGAATATCTGACACATCGTTTTTCGAACGCACCCCAAAAATGCCCGCACTCAGCAGTGACGATCCCCTTCTACAAGTGACGAGAGAGAAGACTGGGCTGAGGTCTGCGGAGAAGATGAAACTCCAGGGTTTGTGGCGCCGCGATGACGACACCATTCCAATAGCTAATGGTGGTTCAGATTTGGTTCAGGTGGTGTCGAGGGGCGACAGCGAGGGTGAGGGCGGCGATGGTGTGGCAACGACAAGGGAGATCTCTGTTGCGCCAATGGCGATCTATGAAGGGATAGAGAGAGAGTGAGAGAGAAGACGAAAGAGATAAGAGATATGGGGTATATTGTCAACAAGAATTATAAATTTAAAAAATATAACTTAATGGAATATTTGAAAAATAGGTGCTTAAAGTTATATTTTGGATGAAAAATAAATTATTTTTTACTTTTTTGAACTTTCTTTTAAATCTTTTGGTCTAAAATTCTTAATTTTTTATTATTCGTGATGAGAGAAATTTTAAAAAAATTGAATTGAGGTTGACAAAAATATCTAAAAATAAAAAATACATTTTAAAGGAACTGATAAAAACCATTAATTAACTCAACAGGTATTGAAGCCAATTACTTGGTAGGCAAAATTTCAAAAACACTCATGAAAGATAAAAATTTCAAGCAAATTCAATTCCATTTTATCCTCTTGGACCACCCCATTTGATTTGTGTTCCAACATAATGAATAGGAGGGAGATGCCTTTTACTACAATAGTATCTCCTTTCGTAAAGGACAAAAGCAGATTAGAAAGAGATACACATGTGAAAAGCATTAGCTTGCACTTGGAAAATGTGATCCTAAATATTGACATGATTATCCTTACCTCCAAACAGAATTCAACAACCAAGACAAGGATAGATCCAGCCAACTTATTCTTTCATGGGTCCAGTTAATTGGTGAACATCCCTTGCCCAACCGAAAAGACAAGAGAATAACATTTTTAATAAAATTCCAAACAAAACTTTTGACCCTCTATAATGATTAGGCATGTGTAACTTTGTTTGGTTTTGTAGTTCAATCTTCGACCATATCAGACTTTTGGAGGCAATAGGTGGTGTTTGGCATTACTAAAATTAGTAACTTATAAATTATAATTTGTAGTAAAAGTTATGATTATTTGATAAAAATTATAATTTGTAGGTAAAATAGAAAAAAAAAGGGGAGCTCATGTCAGAAGTCCCATTTTGTTAGTCTATTTTAGAATAAGTTCCATTAGAAAATATATATTCTATTAGGTCCTTTTGTCTTATTATTTACCAAAATTATCCTTACTTTAAAGATCTCATTTGCACTATTCCAAATCTCTCAAACCTGGTGACCATTATTCCAAATTTTTCGCCAAAACAGAAGGATATGTGCCTCAACTGATTTCTCAATATTTGAATATATTGACTTGAAGATCTTCACGATCTTGTTTCATAAATAACTCATCGATTCATCTATATCAAACGGCGGAGAATGACTCTAAAGAGTAAGTAATGAGAATCGAATATTGTATCTTTCATTCGTGAACCCTAGGTGCAATAATCTCGGCATTTAGCATTCTCTTCGTATTTTTTAATCGAATTGAGAGTTTTCATTAAACTCATTATGTAATATTTACCTCTTATTGTCTCTGATTGTCCCGTTACTCATAGATTATGTTCGATTTTCTCATTTATTTCGTCTCAAACTGAAATGATAAATTTTCATTACTGAATTCTTAATAGAAAATATTCTAACTGTACCATATTAACATTCATAATGAGAATGTTCTCATTAAACTGTGATAATTATAACCATATTTTGTTATTAAACTATTAAATGAGAATGTAGCATAGTGAGAATCTTCATAATGAGAATATTCGCATTTCCCATTGTAATGTGTTATCATCCTAACAATTAACCGTTATAATAAAAATTTCTATAAGATTGTACTGTATTTTCATTTGTAAATGAATTACTGAATTTTTAATGAAAAGTGTTCTCATTGTAGCGTATTGACATTCATAATAAGAATGTTCTCATTAAACTGTAGCAATCATAACGGTATTTTGTCATTAAACTATTAAATGAGAATGTAGCATAGTAAAAATCTTCATAATGAGAATATTCTCATTTTTCATTGTAATGTGTTATCATCCAAAAAACTAACCGTTACAATAAAAATTTCTATAAGATTGCACTGTATTTTTATTCATAAATGAATTCTTAATGAAATGTGTTAAACTATTAAATGAGAATGTGGCGTAGTGAGAATATTCATAATAAGAATGTTCTCATTAAATTATAACGTAATGTCATGAATTAATTTCTATTGAGTGTTGATTCTTTGAAGATTTTTTCACATGAGAAAATTACAAAAATGAAAGCATATTGCAATGAGAACTCATGAGAATGTTCTCAATGAAAATTGTTCTCATTGTATTCTCATTGATATTCATAATGAGAATGTTCTCATTAAACTGTGACATTTATAATTATATTTTGTCATTACACTATTAAATGGGATTGTGGCATAGTGAGAATGTGCGTAATGAAAATATTCTCATTAAACTGTGCCGTAATAAAAATATTCTCATTAAAATATTCTCACTGTATAACGAAAAATCAAATTCATATTAAAAATGTACTGTTACTGCGAACTTATGGCATTATCAAAATGGCGTTACCAAAATTCAGAATGAAAAAATTTAGAATAGAATTTATGGCGTTACCAAAATGGTTTTAATATACACCGAATCTCTTGGCATTAAATATGGTATTCCAAAATTCAAAATACCATATATATAATTCGTATATATATATATATATATATATATATATATATATATATAAACATGTAAAAGGATAAATGACAATATAAAAATTTGAAATGAAAATATACTTAATAGACACTAAATTTGCGATCTATTGGCTTAAAAATGGAATTTCAAAATTTGAATTACCATATTTGATCTGCATATATGCAAAAAGGTATTTTCATCTCTAATTTTAAAAAACTTCGAATATAGGATATGCTGGGATATTTAAAAGTGATTAGGATCTATCCCATAACATGATCATAATATAGTACTTATAATTAATTATCCCAAAAAAAATAATTATAATTTGTAGTAAAAGTTGTGAGTATTTGAAATAAATTATAACTTATAATTAAAATTAGTAGTAGGAAATTAAAAGTTATAACAAAAAGTTTTGAAAAGCACCCCTCTTAAATAAAGTTTTTTGTAAGTCCAAGTCACTGAGCTCTCTAGCTTGGATGGGACTCATTTTTTCTACTTTTGATCCTGTTTGGGTATATATAAATTGTTACTTTTAGTTAAGATTTGTATGCTCTATTGTATTATTTTTTTATATAGTAAAACTGCTAGAATTTTATAAATGAGGCCCTAGTTTGAATGAATCATACGAATCTTGTGTCTTGTGTGATTCTGTTTCTCTTCTTTAGTTGTTTTTTTTTTCCCTTTGGTTCTATCATAACACAAATTTCCAATACAATAGAATGAGGGCAAAAGGGAAGATTTTTAGATTGTGTTTGAAATTTTTGTGTGAGCATAACATAAATTTGCCAAACACGAAGGAATGAGGGCCAAAGTGAAAATCTTTAGATTGTGTTTGAAACAAAGAAAGAAAAAGAGAAAGGAAAAACAATAAAAATTCTTCCTTTGTTTTATTCCCAACTTGGAAGAGAGAAAAAAAAAACCTTATTATCACTTTCCTCTTTTTTTTGCTATCTTATTATTTCTTTTCTTCTTTAAATATGTTGGGTATATGTCTTGTATTCTGCGAACTCATATAATTAAAATTTTATAATTATATGGCGATTAAGATTTTAAACTTTTCTTATAAATACGAATCTTATAATTCTAGTTATTGTGTGAAGAGTTGAATCAAAAGGAATAGAGATATAAAGAGAGGCGAAAAAATACCGGAGGCACATGAATAATCGTTGAGCAAAAAAACAGAGTTTGTTTCAAAACTCGATTTATGGGTGTCGAATTTTTGAGTGTTTTTAGTCTTGGAATTATTCACTCTATGGTTATAATAGATTATTTCTCTAACTCGTGGACGTACATGGGTAGGTTGTATCAAATCATGTAAATTATTGCTTAATTCTTTTGGGTATGTGCATATTTTTGCTTCTATTTATTCGGGGATTGATAATTTAAATCCCAACAAAATCAAACAAACAAGTAAAAGTTATTTTCATCCTCATTTTCTTCTCTTTTTCTTTTCCTTACAAAACCAAACCAACAAAAATGATCAATTTTTCCCTATTATTCCTCCCACACATCTCGTAGGTATTTGAATCTAAAACTCTTATACCAATCTGTCATGCCTCCAACCCCGAGGCATGTGAACAAAACCAATTGAACCCACTTGAGCTTCGAAAAGAAAATCAAAAACAGTTCAAAACCTTTGAAAAATGCACTTCTGATAGTTTAATTGAATTAAAAGAATAGTTCAAAGGAAAAAAGATAAAGCTCCTAAGAGCTAACCTCCAAAACAAAACAAACAAGATTTTGTAAAACTGCCCAGACCGCTTGAGCGGTCTAAAGACCGATTGAGCGGTTCAAAGACCGATTGAGCAGTTCATGCCTACTCTCGATTTCCTCCCACAATCCTGCAAACAATCGAGAGGTGCTTTCGATCGCTCGATAGACCGCTTGAATGGTCCATCGAGAAGTCTGGCTTTGGATCACTTTTTCAAAAGTCAAGTTTAAAACCCAAAACTCCACCTATTTTCATGCATTTTAGTAAGTCTCAAGGTATGAACTAACCCACTCAAAACATGCTAAAACATAATTTTAAAACCTCCCTCAATGCACAAGAGTTATTAACAACCCAAAATCCAATTGAAAACATATGATGTAACTTGAAAAAAAATCAACCAACCTGGGAATTCTCCCACGTTCATACATACATGCACACAGTTCATGCGTAGATGGCCTTAAGGCCTTACAAAACGGTTATCAAATAACCGAAGTATCCAAGCACGATATCAAAGAATTACTTTTACAACATATGCATATCCCAAAAGATCTTCCTACGCAAATGTAATTCTATCCAAAACTTCAAAAATGGTCTCCTCGACCAAGCTTCTCAATCAACCACCTTCTTTCCATTATCACTTGAAATGGGTTAAACAGCATGAGCTGAGGTTCGTAGGAAATAGACTAGGTATGAACATATGCACGACATGCGAGGATGATTATGTGAATACACAATACGTTTAAATCCAAAACCAAATCCACCTTTCTAATAAATTCTCATTCACATAATCGGTTTTCTATCTTTACCCAAAACCAACACGCACATCAATTAGTTCTTTAATCCCGTCATCTCGAACCCAACCTGGTTGCTATGATTCCCCATTTTACTTCATTCTGTTTTATTCTCCACAATATAACCATTATCAAGGTTTTCCAAGATCTCACATTATCAATTACACCACATGGTTTTATAACCCCGATTTCATTCATTGAGTTAATTAAGAACCATGGCCAGGCGGCGCTTATAGACCCAGGGATATTTATCACCACCGAATCACACGAGGCTCAATGAATAAATACCCATTTTATAACCCGACACAAAGAGCACACTTTTTGTTTCTCTTGAAAACATCGATGGGTGAGCAGCCTAAGAGCGCGCTTTTACGGGGATTAACCCGAATGAAGGGCCTACCTTATATTGCGCAAGTTTTTGATCTTTCACCGAATAGCTACTCGAGCCTAAACTTAATTATTCATTCCATTTACACAGTATCTTAATTAAGTCATTCACATTAAAACTAATACGAGTTCAACCACCAACCCGGTTTCTCTTATCAAACCCAACACCATTAAAGTTTCAATTATTCACAGTTCAAATATTCTTGTCATACAAATATTTAAGTTAACTTTATAAAACTCAATTTCCACATCTCATGCTTTTATACACTTCCAACGGTTCATGGAACTTATTCAAAGTTCTCAACACCATTTTTACAAAACCTCAACATTTATGAAATTAATGTACCATTGGGTCAACACAACCCCCAATTTACTAAAAAATTTCATCAATTTTATCATTCGGGTTCGACAAGCCAAAACCCCCCCAAATCTCCATGGTTTTTACAAAAACGAAACCCTAACTTCCCAAAACTCAAGTTAAAGGTTCTTCCATAGTAATATCAAGATTAAATTGCCACAAATCATTCAAAATCATAAGATTTAACATGCTTTAACCCTAAACCATAACGTAAGATTTTAAAATATAAATTTTTCATATTTTCATTTATAAACTCAAAATATACAACACATATCTAATAAATCTTCATAGATAATCCTAAATCCTTCCTCCTAAATGCTCAAACAACCCAAAACAAGGTTCAAGCAAGCTCCAACCAAGAAAGACCTTAATCGGAGGGTGAAAACCAAGCTTCCAACGCACAAGCCAACTCCTCTAACGGTAGAGAACCAAGAGAAAGCAAGAATAAATCACCAATGGAGAATGGCAAGGAACCCACGTGAGCTCTAGAGGGTTTCCTAAGGTTTGTATCAGATCTTAGAGAGAGATAGGGGAGAGGAGAGAATGAAAAAAAATACATCAATCCCGCAACTTAAAGTCCATTTCTGTCACAAACCGCTCAATCGGTTTTAGAACCGCTCGAGTAGTCCCTCGCCGGACAGCATCCCAAGGAAGGAAAAACATTTAGTTTTTAAATTTTATTCCAATGCCTCAAAACTCGTTCAACCAACTCACAATTAAAGATTTAATCATATACTACCAAACAAATCATAACAAGTTTTAATTAATCTTTTTAAATTATAAGGGACCGGTTCCCTACATTATTTTTAAATTTTTGAAAATAAACATTTACTAAAACTGATACATTTATCAATTTTAAAATTTATCAATTTCAAAATTAATTTTCTTATTTCATAATTAAGAATTTTGGTTATCAATTTCTCAATTGTGAGGACATGATTTTTACTACAGCAATGTACATAAATTATAGCCATACTGATAGAGCAATGTACATAAGTTAGGGTCTATTTGATTAGGAAGAAAAACATACTGAAAAGTGAAAATTGTGAAAGTGAAATAAAAAAGAAAAAGAAAAAAATATACTTTCTTACATGCAATTGATTAGTAAGAAATTTCTGCAAGAAAATGATTAAAAAAATTAATTTTCTAGTTTGAATAGCCTGAGGAATGTAAAAACAATTATACATTTTACTAAATCATTCTGTGAAAAGATATGGTATGAGAAAAAATATGGGTAAGACACTCGAATAAAAAAACGAACATGGGAAGAAATATGTGTAAACCACGGAAGTGAGGAAAAAAAAAAAAAAAAGAACATGGGCAATTATAAAAACCATGTAAATTTAGTTTCAACTTACACAGAAAAATAAATTTTTCTACATAATTTGTGAAAAATCAATAGCTAAATTAGAAGGCTTAACAAAGTTGTATAAAAAAATTCATTTTCAAATACTTTTTACAACTTTATTGCTAAGTGAACACTAAAAAAGTTTTTTTTTCTTTATATTTTCTATCATTATCTATCTATTCAAATGAACCCTAGGAAGGCATCTCAACCCACATCTCATCAGACAGTAGGCATGATCGTCCTCTCAAGCAACCTTATAATGGTAGGAAAAAAAGGATGAAGAGAGAAAAACAATTGTAGGTAGTATCCCGGGTTTATTAAGGATAATAATAGTATATTATAAATTTTAGAACTTAATCTATTAAAAAAATTGACGAGAATATTTCTTACACAAGTAGGAAAAAATGGATTTTTTCCAAAATTTCTCTTATTTTTTATATACATGTATTTAATCTCTATTTTGTATCTCCAAAAAGTTGACTTTTAATAGTATTTGAATTTTTTTAAAAATCTACTATTTCTTTAACTTCTTTTTTATTAAAAAAAAAAGGGAGAAGAAGAAAGGCTTATATCCATCCAAAGCACTCTCTTTTAAAGTAAATAACTGTAATGGCCTCAATTAAAATATTCAACTCCTCAAAAAAAAAGTTTTGCCAGTAAGAACATATTAGACATTTGAAGAAAAAGTATAAAAAAAAATAAAATAACAGACTACCCCTCACAAATTATTCCAAACAACCT
>JAUMHN010414107.1:0-36470 GCA_032360265.1 Heliamphora ciliata
TGAAGTTAGAGAGAAGGCAGAGCGTTTGGTGAGTTTTAAAACTAGAGAGAGAAGGAGGAGATATTTTGAACAAAATATCTAAGAAAAAATATTTATTGGAAAAATATCTCGAAAATATCTTTTTTCTTAATTTTTTTGAAATTCGCACAGCAACTCACAACAACCCTGGGAACCAACCCCGCATGCTCAGATAAACTTAAACATGCATCAAAACGAGTAAATCATACACCAAACGATTATATATATGCAAATCACATCATTTACATATAAGTCTCAAAAAGAGATGGGTCCGTGTCTCACACTTTATATGATTGCAAATTTCCTGCTTTACAACTTATTATCTGTTTCTATTAGGCTTCGGCTCACGGGTGGAATTTTCTGTAAAAATATTTTCAGGTGTTGATGTGATTGAGGAGTAGCTTTGGTGGTGCCTGTGGTGACGGAAGACTTTTATAGTTTTTCTTTTTGGTATGCTTGTTCCTGAAGGCAGATTATGTACGCCATAAGGTGATATATTGTATGCATGTTGGAACTGTATGTCTTTTATTTATGAGAGATATCTTTTGTTGGGTATTCTATTGGTTTCAACAGGCTGTTTGAACATATGAAAACCTGTATTTTCATAAAAACTAGTATTCGGTGGATTTCACGTGACCCTGGGTTTTGGGGCATGACAACGTTCATGTGTGTAACGACCCTTCGATTCTCTCAAGCCTTAAAAGACTAGGCACTCTAAACCCTGGTGCACCAGGAAAACCTTACACGTCCTAGTAGAAGACTAGGAACCCTAAGCCCTAGAAGACTAGGCACCCTAAGCCCTGGTGAGCCAGGCAAATCTTTCAAGCCCTAGAAGACTAGGCACCCTAAGTCCTGGTGAGCCAGAAAAATCTTTCAATCCCTAGAAAACTAGGCACCTTAAGCCCTGGTGCGCCAGGTAAATCTTGTATGTCCTAGTAGAAGACTAGGAACCCTAAGCCCTGGTGCGCCAGGCAAATCTTCCTAACCCTAAGTTCGTGTGTGAGTGTCGATCTTTTGGTTTTTGTACGCCCTAGTAGAAGACTATGAACCCGAAGCCCTGGTACGCCAGGCAAACATCTATCATTTTGTGTTAATCATTCTTCTCAAAATCAAAAAAAATATCTTTATGTTTCGCCCCTTTCGCCCTAATTTTTCTTGATTTTCTAAGATTTTTCCTAATTTTCTAAAAATTTTAAAAATTTTCCCTAATTTTCTAAAGAAAATCTTTCCTAACTTTTCTAAGATTTTTCAAAAATTTTCCTAATTTTCTAGGATTTTTCCTTGATTTTTTTTAAGATTTTCTAAAAATTTTCCTAATTTTCTAAAAATAAACTTTGTCCCGATTTTCTAAAAATTTTCCTTATATGTCTAGGATTTTCAAATATTTTTCTTAAATTTTTAGGATTTTCTGAAAAATTCCCCCTAAATTTTCTGGATCTTTGATCAGTTTTTCCTAATTTTTAGGATTTTTTAAAAATTTTCCTGATTTCCTAGATATTTGAAAAAAGCCTTAAAGTTTGTGATTTTTGAAAATTTGTCTTAGATTTTAAGATTTTCAACAAAAATTTTCTCTAAATTTCTAGAATTTTTAAAAATTTTCTCCCCTTAAATTTTTATGACTAGTCCCAAAAACCAAAAACAAAAATCCCCCCCCTTAGATTTTTTTGTGCTCAGTCCTAAAAATAAAATGAAAAACCAACCCTTTAATTTTTATGTTTTTCTTAAAAATAAAAATAAAAAATCATCAAGCCCTTTTGAGTTTTTCACTAAAATAATTGTCCCTTTTATTGTTTGTTCAAGCCCAAATGTCCCTACTATTTTAATCTCCATAGCACGGGTACCTAAGAAAAGATCTCAAACAGTCACATAGCAATCATCATCAATATCATCATCATTCATCATCATCATATCAAATCACATCATCATATCACATGGGGGGATCCTAGGCATGCGTCTGCGTTTCATATATTATAAAACATGCTTTGGTATTTGAACAAGTGATTTTGGAAACTTACCGATGGGCGCTGATGAGAGATGTGCTGGTCTGGCTCCCGAAGAAGCACGTCAGCAGCAACAGAGTCTGTGGGTTGTCATATCGCCTCATCCCACCCGGAAGCAAGCGGTGGGGGACCGGGGCGTACGTATGTGGATCAAAGGGCCCTGGATTGCCCTCCCTAGCATCAAGGTCCAAACAATCGGCTATTACGGCCTCGGCAACAGCATCTGCAGCTGCCTGCACCTCGGTAGCTGCTCGTTCCTCGTCCTCGGCTACGCAGCGGGAGGCATGCTCCGCCTCGAATACGAGGGTATCCATCGTACCCAGCGTAGTGGAAGGCTAAGTGGTAGTGACCCCACCTGCAAGAAGGCTGGTGGATGTGCCTCCGAGGGTCCCCATGATGGAACTCTCACTAGCGGAGCAGCCACGGATAGCTCCCGCGATGTCCTCAACATTGCCGTGGCCTTCCATGTTAGAAAAAGCAAAGGGGAAAACCTAAAAGCTAAAAGAATAAGAGGGAGCAAGAGGAAGGTTAGAGAGAGGCGAGAGTGCGAAGGAGGCTAGAGAGAAAAAGAGATATGATCAAATGAACCTGCCCAACGCGCCTTCAAGAACCTTATGCGCGTTTGAAGTTGGCGGTCACTAACTTCGTTTATAGCGATCGCTAGGATGGTCAAAGGACACATGGCGACCGCCATGTTGTAAGGCTTTTATCCAGCGACTGCCACATTCGAAGGGTTTTAATAGTGGCGACCGCCATGTCAAAAGGAAAATAGCTAGGATATCAACAATCATGTCAATGGTTTTGGGTTTTAAGCGGCTGTTTGGGGTTTTTAACGTGTCTTATTATTGCATGTTTTAGTGTACGTGTGTTTATTTTATTTATGGGTGCTTATTTTAGAAAATTATTTTCTTTTGTGCGTTTTAACATTGTATGTGTTATATTGTGTGCATTTTTAAAAATATTTTATTAGCAAAAATGATTTTCAAAAATAATAATTTCCGTGGAAAATAGATTTTTAACCCTTTTATTTTGTGTGTGTTTCTTTCTAATTTTGGGGGATTTTGAAAAATAATTTTAATTTTAGGTGTTTTTCAAAAATACGTCAAGAAATTTTAGAAATAAATTTTGATTTGCACGAGTAATTTGTGCGTTTTTGCTCTAACCCTTATCTTTTTGTGGATTTCTCTCTTGATGAAAATAATTTAAAAAGTCTTGACTCGACTTTTTGATTATTTTTATCTTACTTTCATCTCGAATTTTTAGATCTTGACTTGACCTATTAATTCGTGATTTCTTCTCTCTATAAATTTAATTTTAAACTGTGACTTGGCTTTTAATTATTTTTATCCCGTGCTTTGCTCTGAATTTTTTGGTCTTTGACTTGACCTATTAATTCGTTATTCTTTCTCTCGATAAATTTAATTTTAAGCCGTGACTTGCCTTATAATTATTTTTATCCCGTGCTTCGCCCCGAATTTTTAGGTCTTGACTCGACCTATTAATTCGTGGTTTCTTTTCTCGATAAATTTAATTTTAAGCCGTGACTTGGCTTTTAATTATTTTTATCCCGTGCTTCACCCCGAATTTTTAAATCTTGACTCGATCTATTAATTCGTGATTTTTTCTCACGATAAATTTAATTTTAAGCCGTGGCTTGGCTTTTAATTATTTTTATCTCGTGCTTCGCTCCGAATTTTTAGGTCTTGACTCGATTTATTAATTCGTGATTTTTTCTCACGATAAATTTAATTTTAAACCGTGGCTTGGCTTTTAATTATTTTTATCTCGTGCTTCGCTCCGAATTTTTAGGTCTTGACTCGACCTATTAATTCGTGGTTTCTTCTCTCGATAAATTTAATTTTAAGTCGTGACTTGACTTTTCATAATTTTTATCCCGTGCTTCACCCCAAATTTTTAGGTATTGACTCGACCTATTAATTCGTGGTTTCTTCTCTCGATAAATTTAATTTTAAGCAGTGACTTAGCATTTAATTATTTTTATCCTATGCTTCGTCCCGAATTTTAGATCTTGACTCGACCTATTAATTCGTGATTATCCTTCTGATGAGGATGATTTCAAAAGTCTTAACTCGACTTTTTAGTTATCCTTATCCCGTTATCGCTCCAAATTGTTAGGTCTTGACTCGACCGATCAATTCGTTGTTGTCTTCCCCGTTAAGGTAATTTCTGGGATCTTGACTCGATCCTTTTTGATTGTCTTATCCCCAGCCGAGTTCTTAGATCTTGACTTGATCTTTAACTCATTTATTTGCGCTCCCTTTAGATCTTGACTTGATCTTTAGGAGTTGTTTGGATCATACCAATATCTACATTATGTTAGCATCTGTATCATGTTTCTTATCATTGCATCCTTACATTTTGTCCCAAGAACTACGTTTTGGTATGATCCCTAGCAAAGTGGTACGTAGGCAGGTCGATAGAAATTGGAGTACGACCAACGTCATATGCATGCTTGTGTGTTTGTGGCCTAAGATTGACGGCTTGATCAAATGGTTGTTGTCTCTAGATCTTTGATATGACTTGCATCACGCGTTGTTATTCAAGTTATATCAAAGAGGAAAAATTGTAGACATCCCAATTTGACCCCGCCTAATCTTAGGTGATTCCAATGATGAAAGCAGTTGGAATGGTGCCTCAGTACGATTCTCAAAAAATGATCCAAGCTCGGTATTTGAACCCAAAACCATCAAACCAATGAAATTATGTTAAACCACCGATAACTTTCTATGCAAGTCATTCCCAATGTGGCGACCGCCATGTTCACTGAGGCGACCGTCAATAGAACATTTTGGAAACCCTAGCCAAAAGTGGCGACCGCCACCTCCAACCTGGCGACCGCCAACTTGCATTATGTTGACCGCTAATAGAACCTTGTGGAACTTTTTTTAGACATGGCGACCGCCACCTCTAACCTAGCGACTGCCAACTTCAAATGGCCTGACATGCTCCAGAACGTGACAGCACCTTATTGGTTGAAGAATTATATAAATACCGTACCCCCTGGTACGTTTTCAGGATAGAATTTTTAGAGAGAGGTTTAGTGAGAGAAGCTCTGCCAAGTCGTCGAACGATCCGTGCCTCAACGCCGAAACCCTATTGGAATACCGAGAGCCAAACCCCCTATACCGAAGTTCTGAAATCTTGGATTGGATCATCACCCGAGGATTGGATTATTGAAGCACATTCCCCAGCTTGAGGATTTCAAAGCAATCCAGGTATCTCGCTTGGATCCGCGGTCTTTCTAACTCCATCTTCTACCTCTTTGGAGTGACCGGGTTAATATCATTCTTTCATTTATTTAACATTCCTTACATACTTATTTGAATCACTAGAATTTATATGTTTAACTTGTTCAATTTATTTAATTTTGCTTAGCTTGTTTATTTAAACTTAGTAGTTGTTTTGTTGCATTAAGTTTATTAAATCATTAAATAATGCTAACATTTCTAACAATTGCAATTTGTTAATGTTGTTAATTGTTATGATAATACACTTATATTAATGTCAATGTAGTTTTCAATATTACGTTCACATTTGAGTCAAATAATTATATTTAATTTCTTTTATCTTTCTAGCATTTATTCCCATTTTCTTTTTCTTTTCTTGTAACATTAATTTTAAAGTTCTTTTAATAGTTTTTTTTTCCTTTTCTCTTTCTTTTCTTTTCGTTACTAGTATTTCTTTTCTTTTTCATTTAATACTAATGTTCCATTTTTCTGTATTTTCTTTCTTTTTAGCTTTAATTCCCTTATAATGTTCTATTTAGTATTAATTTTCTTTTAATGTTAGTATTTACTTTTCTTATAAAGTTGTATTTTCTCTTTCTATAGCTTTATTTTTCTTTTATAGTACTTCTTTTATTCTTTTATTTTGTTAAACTCAAAAATCACAAAAAGTCTTTTAAACTAGATTTCATTTCTAAGTGTAATTTTCTTCTATTTTTGTTATCATTATTTCTTTTAAAATGTAAATAGTTAGATTTTCTTTTGTTAATATAACATTTCTAACTTCTTTTCATTTTGGTATAAGTTTCTTTTGTAAACTTTCATTTTTTATAGGATTTTTATGCATATTTTATTTTACATTTAGCATTTCTTTTTTATTTATCCATCATATGCTAATCTAGTTTACTTTGATATTTTAGTTACTTTCTTTAAAATTTATGTTTGGAATAGTTTAGCTTATTTTGCAACATTCCATATTTAGATGATTTTAGGATGTTTATTTTTGTTCTTCTATGCAAATCATGATAGTTAGTTTATTTTTGTGAAAATTACATGTGAGAGTGCACCATGTGTCCTTTAGTTAGAAATTGCACGCCGTAGGACTTAGGATTTTTCTTTTAATACTTGTTTTATTTGGCATTCTATATACGTCTGTTATGTATATTTCGTATTTAATTTTGGATGTTCTCTATTTTCCTCTATTTTCTTTATTTGCATGCATTTGAGAAATCTTATTAAAGATCAATGATAATTAGTAGAGGCCAATATTACGGTTGGGCGAACGAGGTGCCTAACACATTCCCCGATTCGTACCTTAGCCCCCAAATCCTTTTTCTCAGGTTAAATGTTTTAAAGATCAGTAGCCATTTTTGTTTTTCTTATTTTTTCACAAAAACTAAGTGGCAACTCTATTTTCAACAAAAATGGATTTTTCAAAATTTGACTTTCAAAGTGTTAAAATATTTTCTAAACATCGTTGAATTTTCCTATTTTTGAAACACTTTCAAAAACCTCAAAATTCCGGCGCCGCACATATATATATATATTGTGAGACTCTGACCCGTTTTCTTTTTCGGCATTTTCAGACGCGTGTTACGTGTTTTTGTTTGAGCATATTTTTATTATTTTTGATGCATGATCGGGCTTAGATATGCATGCGGGGTAGGTTCCCGGGGTCGTGGGCCGTTATGGTGCAAAATTTTAAAAATTTTAAAAAAAGATATTTTGGAGGCCTGTAAATATCTAGAGTTAGATATTTTCCAAAACTTCTCCAACAAGATTCCTATTTTATCTCTGCCTTTTCTCTAACTTCTCGGGGGCTCGGGGCTCAGTTTTTGACGATCAGACTATCGATCCTTGTTATTGGCGTCGTGGTCTACGCATTCATCCGGACATAATTCCATTTTGGCGAAACTCAATTTTGCACTTGGATCAAGACGTCGAATTTTGAACTCACCAAGATAGAATTCTAGACCTGTATGATTTATAAGGGTGCTACGTGTAATCGGGTGTATTTTTACCGATCGAATAGCTATAGATCTGATTTTCTATAAAAGTTGGGTTTTGGGTTTAAAACCGTGTTTCGGCAATTTCGGTGGGTGAAATCATGTTTCGAGAGTTTTCTTTCGAGGTTTTGGAGTTAGGTTTGGACATGTGTATGTCCGAGGGTGTTGTGTGGGAGTTCAGAGGCTTTGATTCGGGGTTTGGAGGATGAACTCGTAGCTCAGAAACGATTTCTGGGCTTGTTTAGTCGACTGAACTCATAGGTTCAGTCGATTGGATCATAGTTCTTTGGGTTCAGTCGACTGGACCATGGGGGTTAGTCAACGGAACTGTGCGTTGAGGCGTTTTGGTGGTTTGCAGTGTGTTTTTCAGTCGACTGGGGGCTTAGGACTCTCGACTGAACTTCTGGGCAGTTGATGGTGGTTCGATGGTTAGGTTTTGGTTTCCGATGGGTATCCTATGGTATTCAATTGATTAATTTATGGGATTAGTCGATTCAAATGCCTATGGATTCCTTTTGGGGCTCAGTTGGTCGTGTGGTGGTTTGGGGGTCGTGTTGTGGCCTCGGGTGTTTCGTTTAGATGCCATCCTTGGGTTGACGTGCATGGTTAGATTTTGGGAGTTGTGGCACGGTTGTGTGCGTGTTGGTTATATTCAGGACGTGTAGGTCCGTGGTTCATTTTTTAAGGTTTGGTTATGGTAAGAATCGATCTGAGGAAGGTTCAGGTGTTGATCTCTGCGTTAGGTGTTGGTTGTCCCTGTGTGTGGATGGGTCCCGGTTTATGGATAGGTCGTTCGGGTATCAAATGACCGATGTGTGGCATGTGATGTAGTGTCGGGTTACGTGACGGGTGGCGACCTGCTGTGAAGTTATATGGCTATGTGCGTTTATACCTAGTTATGTGCATTTATAACTCTAGTTTATTTATGTACATAATATGTGGGTGGATTACGTGATTTTGGCGTCATATGTGAGACGTTGTCGTCATACGTGATCTCCTATTTATAGAACTATGATTAGTTTTATTATCGTATGTTGTAGGACGGTATGTGGGCCTATGTGGTCCTTGTGATCGTGAATGGTTTTTATATGCATGTGTTGCATTGTATATGTGGAGGGCGGATAATGGTCCCATGGTGAAAGTCCATAAAGTTGCATATGAAGGGCAGATAATGGTCCTGCGGTGAAAGTTCTTGAAGATATCTGTTGATCCTGATCGACAAAGCATAGTGGGGCGGATAAAGGCCCTTCAGTGAAAGTCCGAGAAGATATATGAATTGTATGTGGTCGATATGTGGTCAGGGCTTGGAAGAGAGTCGATGTTTGTGTATACCTATTGTTAGAGCTCAAGTGAGAGTCATTGTTAGGGCTCAGGGGAGAGTCGGTTTATTCTGTCTGTGTTGCATTCGTGGCTCGTAGGAGTCGTGGCTCGTGGGAGTTAACCTTTGCCTGTGTGGAATACTACTATATGTATCATGGATTGCATGTATTGCATATTGGGACGGATAGACCAATTTTTTTAAAAACTGTATTAACGGCCTGCGGGAGTCAAAATACTGTATTAATGGTCTGCGGGAGTCGTAATACTGAAATTATTTTCAATGCTCTGATGAGTCGAGAAATAGTTTTTATCCTCACTTTTCCATTACTTGTGAAAATTATTTTTAATGGCTCTTGTGAGTCATGATCTAAAATCATTTTCAAACTATTCTCAAGGCTTGATAAAGAGTCTAAACCTGCACTTCATTTTTCTAACATGTTTTGCTCATACTGCATGGTTGTCTAGTTTCTACTGAGCCTTGGCTCACGGTGTGGGATTTGCTTTTCTTCAGGTACCAGTCATGCAGGTTAATCTGGAGGTGTTGGAGAGATGGTGGAGTTATAGTCTTCCTTTTTGTTTCTATCTGTATGAAGTATGCTTAATACATATTTCTTGGCATTAGAGCCTTATAATGTATGTCGTTTAGCGTTTATATACAATGCATGTATGTTTATTTTGAGAGTGTATTCTCGGGCTGGGTGTTGTGGTTGATTATTTATGGGTGTTTCACGTGGGCCGAAGTTCGGGGCATGACAACTTGGTA
Organism: Heliamphora ciliata; assembly: GCA_032360265.1. Lineage (NCBI taxonomy): Eukaryota > Viridiplantae > Streptophyta > Magnoliopsida > Ericales > Sarraceniaceae > Heliamphora > Heliamphora ciliata. The sequence goes on from JAUMHN010414107.1 coordinate 9,353, forward strand.
TCAGAGCTCTGGGTTCAAATACCAAAGAGCCATGGGAAGAGGTTGCATCACCGTGTGAGGTTGATTACATGTGCTTGTGTCACGCCCTAAAATCTAGGATCACGTGAAAACCCACCAAACACCAGTTTTAATAAAATAGAGTTTTATATCATCAAAATCATCTGTTGAAATAAAGGAAAAACCCAAAAGATACATCTCTCATAAAGAAAAATATACAGTTCTAACATGCATACAGTATATCACCTTATGGGGTACAACAACTGCTTTCAGTATCAGGCATACCAAAGAGGAAAACTATAACAGTCTTCCGTCACCACGGGCACCACCAGAGCTACTCATGATCATCATCTACGTCATCACCTGAAAATGGTTTTGTACTGAAAATCCTACCCGTGAGCTGAAGTCCAATAGATACAGACAATAAAGCTATGAAGCAGGAAATAAGCAATCATATAGAGTGGGAGCAAACTCAACCACAAAACCCAAAAGGTTTTCCATCCAAAATCCACAAGTTTTTCCATCAGACTACACTAGTCTCCCAAAACGGTTTTATTTCATAAAACCCATGTTTTCATCCTTCAGACCAGGTGTTACAATACATGCAAATAACCAACCATAGTTAAGAAAAAATGGTAACCAAAAATATTGTTCCCTCACGGAATGTACCATTGTGAAAAAAGAAGAATAGCGTCCTATGTACCGACTCCGTCACAAGGGCACAGAGGTAACAACTATAGATCCATGTCCATTATCTAAACCCCATACCTCATGGGACCGAATAGATGATCACAAGTTCTATACGGAGCACCACGACGTAAATACTAACTTTACGGGCCCAAAATCCGAGGGACAAGAGCACCCAACCGACCTTCTTTACGGGAACTACCCCGAAGGATAACAAAGGTACCTACCCTTTGCACGTTTTCAGACTTTCATCGAGGGCAACTCGTGCCAAATACCCGTCATCCTGGTACATCTAGAGAATTTTCTATAAACCGAACCGTAGCTCAACTATGAACAATATTTCACAAATATACATTATACATGTATATATAGATCCATCCATCAACATGGAGATCAACAAAACATTTTCAAAATAGTTTTACCCGTTTTCAGCAAAACGTTTCAAAACCTGAGACTCAATCCCAAAGGTGAACTCCAAACCCCCAAAACACCAAGTGTTGAGATTTCTATCAAAAATCAACATTTTTCACCATTTTCAAGAACACCCTTTGAAAACCATAAAATCACATGTCATGTGATGTATTAAACCAAGAAAAGAAAAAAACATGCTTTTTACCTATAAAACTAAGGTTTAAACATAAATATGACATTTCATACATTTTCTACCGATGAAAAGGCATACAATTACATATAACACTCTAATACAGCAGTAGGGTCAAGAATCCTACCTCGGCGAGTCAAACTCAAAGCCTCAAAATTCGAACCACGTCGGAACAGGAATCTGATCGGCCGAACACGATGCTAGCGGCGTGAATAGTAGGGATCCACAAGCTTATCGTCAAAAACTAGGCTCGGGCAGGTCAAATATGTAGAGAGAAGGCAGAGAGAATGGAAGAAATAAGCTTTTCCAAACATTCCAGGGGCTGGAACTACTTATAGACTCGGCCAAAAAGCAGTTCAGTCGACTAAAGAGGCCACTTCAGTCGATTGAAGCTCCTCAAAAAACGTGAACCGCAACAGTTCAGTCGACCAAACATCCTGATTTAGTCGACCGAACTTAAGAAAACCAGTTCAGTTGACCGAACGTAGCAGCCCAGTCGACCGAACCCCTGTGTCTCAGCCTACTATTTTTGGTTTCAGGATTTCTGCTCTATGGTCAACCAAACAAGCCTAAACAAGGTCCGAGAAAGCGTAAAGCACATCTATACAAGCTGTTCTACAACGCCAAAGTATAAACCAAGCATCGATGATATACATAACATGAAGGAAACACGTCATCATTTATATATATAAAAAATAAAGCAATACATGGTCTCACAGCTTGACTACATGTGTTTAGATGCTTTGATAATATGTACGTGTTAGCATGTTAGGCTTGAGGATAATGTGTATATGTGAGCATAGAGGTTAGACCTAGGATTGATTAGTCTTGCCTTTGGGCGTTTGGGTTAACAAACTTGGGAGCCAAGTTAGAAACACGTTTAGCTGATGTGGTTTCTAGCAGGGAATCTGAGTAGGTTATCCAGATTAGCACATCATTCTTGTCGATTCTCCTCGGTATGTGTGGTTGTTTAGCATGAACCTATGTGGCTATGTGTTAGCATGCTGGGTGTTTAGCGTTTATGTTCATGCGATGTGCTACGTCTTATGTATTATTTTGCTTTCATATAGACGTGATGTCGGCGAGGAGAGGACGAGGCCATGGTCGAGGCCACGGCCGCGGCCGTGGTGTTGGCCAAGGGGATATTCCTATCCCTGATGCTGGGGATGCAAATGCTCCTCTGGGACCGATGGACGCGATGGAGTTGTTGCGCGTGCTGGTTAGTTCTATCCTGCAGCTGGTTGAGACCTCTAGAGGTGAGACTGTTAGGGAGAGAGTGCCTGAGGCAAGGGCTACAGTGGCGATGCAAGTGTTTAGGCACATGGATTCGCCTACCTTTGCCGGAGATCCTGATCCTATTGTGGCGACTGAGTGGTTGGAGCTGGTGCCGCGGATCATCGACACGTTACAGAACATGGAGGATGAGTTACGGGTTTCATTTGCCACCTTTTAGTTGAGGGACGCTGCTCATCAGTGGTGGAGATATGCCAGGACGACTGTGGGAGTCACATGGGTGGCCTTTACAGGAGTGTTTCTGGAGAAATAGTTCCCGACGTCGAAGAGGGACTTGTACAGGGAAGAGTTCTACACTTTTACCTAGGGGACCATGGATGTGATGCAGTACGAGGCCAGGTTTACATGTTTATCCCGGTTTGCACCAGAATTGGCGAGTATAGACGAGCTACGATCGATTAGGTTTGAGCAGGGCTTGAGGCCGGCGATTAGGGAGCGTGTGGTCGCGATGGGACTTCGTGTGTTCACAGAGCTGGTGGAGGCAACAACGAGGGTGGAGAACACTATGATAGAGATTCGAGCTTCCAGGGAGGACCAGACATCACAGGGTGGGACAGAGGCACAGATAGGTGGGCATTCTGGCAAGAGGCAGAGGTCCTCTAGTCCTAGCTTTCACCCATCTGGGTTACCACAACAGTTGTTTACACCAGCACATCAGTGGCTTCAGCTGGGAGGCTAGAGCAGAGGGAGTTGAGGTGTTATCGGTGTGGACAGCTGGGGCACCGTGTGTCAAATTACCTGTAGCCGAGACAACATCAGGATTTACAATTGAGGCAGTCCCAGAGTCCCATACTGGATCAATCACTAGGGAAGAGGGCCGCCGATTTATTTTGGATGTGGTCAAACTAGACACATCCACAGGACTTGTCCCCAGAGGGAGGATACGACGAGAATGGCGGGCACACCAGAGGGTTCATTTGTACTGGATCGACAGCGATATCTAGTAGTTCAAACTTCCCGGGGAACAAATAGGGGAACTTCAGTTCAGTTGGTGCGACAACCGATAGCGTCGAGTTCTCGTGGACACGCCAGAGTGGGATTGCCTCGAGCGTATTCTCTCATTGCTTCTAGGGCACCGGTTGTGCCGAAGGATGCAGATATGCCTTCAGCGAGTATAGGTACTTCTTTAGTCTGCAGGCTTTGGGCCAGATTCTTTGTTGCATCTGTTTGGGAGTTGGTGATGGATTCCGTGGGTGGTGCGCTGTGTTGAGGTAGCGGTTAGTGATGATGTGAGGTTGGGGTGAGTTGTAGATCCCGTGTCTTTGAGATAGTTAGCCGTTGTCTAGGATGCTTGACCTTGTTTAACTATATCCTAGGAATGCTTTGGCTGACTATCTTGTATGCCTGTGTCGATTGTGATCGACGTGGTTGTGTCTTTTGACCTTGAGTTGAATTTCGGGGGCAAAAGTCCTTTAAGGGGGTAGAGTTGTAAGACCCTGACCCGTTTTCTTTTTTGGCGTTTTTAGACGCGTGTTACGTGTTTTCGTTTCAGCATGTTTTTATTGCTTTTGATGCATGGTCGGGCTCAGATTGCATGCAGGGTAGGTTTCCGGGGCCGTGGGCCGTTGTGGTGCGAATTTCAAAAAAAGATATTTTGGAGGCCTATAAATATCTGGAGTTAGATATTTTCATAGAGATATTTGCCAAAACTTCTCCAACAAGCTTCCTGTTTTCTCTCTGCCTTCTCTCTAACTTCTCGGGAGCCCGGGTCTCGATTTACGATGATCAGACTATCGATCCTTGTTATTAGCGTTGTGGTCTACGCGTTCATCCAGACGAAATTTTATTTCGACGAAGGTCGATTTTACACGTGGATCAAGACGTCGAGTTTTAAACTCACCAAGGTAGAATTCTAGACCTGTATGTTTTATAAGGGTGTTACGTGTAATGGGGTGTACTTTTACCGGTCAGATAACTATAGATCTAATTTTTTGTAAAAGTTAGGTTTTGGGTTTAAAATCGTGTTTTGGCAATTTTGGTGGGTGAAATCGTGTTTCGAGAGTTTTCTTTTGAGGTTTTGGTGTTAGGTTTGGACATGTGTATGTCCGAGGGTGTTGTGTGGGAGTTCAGAGGCTTTGATTCGGGGTATGGCGGCTGAACCCGTAGCTCGAAAACGGTTTCTGGGCTTGTTTTGATGGTTTTCCAGTGTGTTTTTCAGTCGTTTGGGGGCTTGGGTCAGTCGACTAAACTTCTGGGCAGTGTGATGGTGGTTCGGTGGTTGGGTTTTGGTTTCCAATTGGTGTCCTATGGTATTCAATTGATTAATTTATGGGATTAGTCGATTCAAATACCTATGGATTCCTTTTGGGGTTCGGTTGGTCGTGTGGTGGTTTGGGGGTCGTGTTGTGGCCTCGGGTGTTTCGTTTAGATGTCGTCCTTGGGTTGACGTGCATGGTTAGACTTTGGGAGTTGTGGCACTGTTGGGTGCGTGTTGGTTATGTTCGGGATGTGTAGGTCGTGGTTTGATTTTTAAGATTTGGTTCTGGTAAGAATCGGTCTGAGGAAGGTTCAGGTGTTGATCTCTGCATTAGGTGTTGGCTGTCCCTGTATGTGGACAGGCCCCGATTTGTGGATGGGTTGTTCGAGTATCGAATGACGAATGTGTGGCATGTGATATTGTGTCGGGTTACGTGATGGGTGGCGTCATGCTGTGAGGTTATATGGCTATGTGCGTTTATACCTGGTTCTGTGCATTTATAACTCTAGTTTATTTATATATGAAATATGTGGATGGATTACGTGGTTTTGGCGTCGTATGTGAAACGTCGTGGTCATACATGATCTTCTGTTTATAGAACTATGATTTGTTTTATTCTCGTATGTTGTAGGACGGATATGTGGTCTTATGTGGTCCTTGCGATCGTGAACGATTTTTATATGCATGTGTTCCATTGTATATGTGGAGGGTGAATAATGGCCCCACGGTAAAAGTCCGTAAAGTTGCATATGAAGAGCGGATAATGGTCATGCGGTAAAAGTCCGTGAAGATATTTATTGACCCTGGTCGACAAAGCATAGTGAGGCGGATAAGGGCCCTTCGGTGAAAGTCTGAGAAGATATATGAATCGTATGTGATCGATCTGTGGTTAGGGTTCGGGAGAGAGTCGATATTTATGTATACCTGTTGTTAGGGCTCGAGTGAGAGTCGTTGTTAGGGCTCAGGGGAGAGTCGGTTTATTCTGTCTGTGTTGCATTCGTGGCTCGTAGGAGTCGTGGCTTGTGGGAGTTAACCTTTGCCTTTGTGGAATACTACTATATGTATCATGGATTGCATGTATTGTATATTGAGATGAATAGACCAATTTTCTTTCAAACTGTATTAACGGCCTACGGGAGTCAAAATACTGTATTAATGGTCTGCAGGAGTCGTAATACTGAAATTATTTTCAAGGCTCTGATGAGTCAAAAAATAGTTTTTATCCTCACTTTTCCATTGCTTGTGAAAATTGTTTATAATGGCTCTTGTGAGTTGTGATCTAAAACTGTTTTCAAACTATTCTCAAGGCTTGATAAAGAGTCTAAACCTGCACTTCGTTTTTCTAGCATGTTTTGTTCATACTGCATGGTTGTCTAGTTTCTACTGAGCCTTGGCTCACGGTGTGGGATTTGCTTTTTTTCAGGTACCGGTCACGCAGGTTGATCTGGAGATGTTGGAGAGGTGGTGGAGTTATAGTCTTCCTTTTTGTTTTTATCTATATGATGTATGCTTAATACATGTTTCTCTGCATTGGAGCCTTGTAATGTATGTCGTTTGGCGTTTATATACAATGCATGTATGTTTATTTTGAGAGTGTATTTCGGGTTGGGTGTTGTGGTTGATTGTCTATGGGTGTTTCACGTGGCCTGGAGTTCAGGGCATGACAACATGGTATCAGTGCTCTGGGTTCAAATACCTAAGAGCCGTGGGAAGAGTTTGCATCACCGTGTGAGGTTGATTACGTGTGCTTGTGTCACGCCCTAAAATCTTGGATCACGTGAAAATTCACCAAACACCAGTTTTAATAAAATAGAGTTTTATATCATCAAAATCATCTGTTGAAATAAAGGAAAAACCCAAAAGATACATCTCTCATAAATAAAAATATACAGTTCCAACATCCATATAGTATATCACCTTATGGCGTACAACAACTGCCTTCAGGATCTGGCATACCAAAGAGGAAAACTATAACAGTCTTCCGTCACCAGGGGCACCACCAGAGCTACTCATGATCATCATCCACATCATCACCTGAAAATGGTTTTGTATAGAAAATCCAACCCGTGAGCCGAATCCCAATAGAAACAGACAATAAAGATGTGAAGCAAGAAATAAGCAATCCTATAGAGTGAGAGCGAACTCAACCACAAAACCCAAAAGGTTTTCTATCCAAAACCCACAAGTTTTCCCATCAAACTACACCAGTCTCCCAAAACAGTTTTATTTCATAAAACCCATGTTTTCATCCTTCAGACCAGGTGTTGCAACACATGCAAATAACCAACCATAGTTAAGGAAAAATAGTAACCAAAAACATTGTTCCCTCACGGAATGTACCATTGTGGAAAAAGAAGAATAGCATCCTATGTACCGACTCCATCACAAGGGGACAGAGCTAACAACTATAGATCCATGTCCAATATCTAAACCCCATACCTCATGGGACCGAATAGATAATCACAAGTTCTGTACGGAGCACCACGACGTAAATGCTAACTTTACGGGCCCGAAACCCGAGGGACAAGAGCACCCAACCGACCTTCTTTACGGGAACTACCCCGAAGGATAACAAAGGTACCTACCCTGCGCACATTTTTGGACTTTCACCGAGGGCAACTCGTGCCAAATACCCGTCATCCCGGTACATCTAGAAAATCTTCTACAAATCAAACCGTAGCTCAACTACGAAAAATATTTCACAAATATACATTATACATGTATATATAGATTCATCCATCAACATGGAGATCAGCCAAATATTTTAAAAATATTTTTTTTCGTTTTCAACAAAACGTTTCAAAACCTGAGACTCAACCCCAAATGTGAGCTCCAAACCCTCAAAACACCAGGTGTTGAGGTTTCTATCAAAAACCAACATTTTTCACCATTTTCAAGAACACCCTTTGAAAATCATAAAATCACATGTCATGTGATGTATTAAACCAAGAAAAGCGAAAAATATGCTTTTTACCCGTAAAACTAAGGTTTAAACATAAATATGACATTTCATACATTTTCTACCGATGAAAAGGCATACAATTACATATAACACACCCAAATACAATAGTAGGGTCTAGAATCCTACCTCGGTGAGTTAAAACTCAAAACCTCAAAATTCGAACCACGTCGGAACAGGAATCTGATCGGCCGAACACGACGCTAGCAGCGTGAATAGCAGGGATCCACAAGCTTATCCTCAAAAACTAGGCTCAGGCAGGTCAAATATGTAGAGAGAAGGCAGAGAGAATGGAAGAAATAAGATTTTCCAAACATTCCAGAGGCTGGATCTACTTATAGACTCGGCCAAAAAGCAGTTCAGTCGACTGAAGCTCTTCAAAAAATGTGAATCGCCACAGTTTGGTCGACCAAACCTCCTGGTTTAGTCGACCGAACTTAAGAAAACCAGTTTAGTTGACCAAACATAGCAGCCCAGTCAACCGAACCGCTGTGTCTCAGCCTACTATTTTTGGTTTCGGGATTTCTGCTCTAACGTCAACCAAACAAGCCTAAACACGGTCCGAGAAAGCGTAAAACACAACTATACACGCTGTTCTACAGCGCCAAAGCATAAACCATGCATCGATGATATACATAACATGAAGGAAACGTGTCGTCATTTATATATATAAAACATAATGCAATACATGGTCTCACAGCTAGACTGCATGTGTTTAGATGCTTTGATAATATGTACGTGTTAGCATGGAGGTTGGACCTAGGATTGATTAGTCTTGCCTTTCGGCGTTTGGGTTAACAAACTTGGGAGCCAAGTTAGAAACGCGTTTAGCTGATGTGGTTTCTAGCACGGAATCTGAGTAGGTTATCCAGATTGACGCGTCATTCTTGTCGATTCTCCTCGGTATGTGTGGTTGTTTAGCATGAACCTATGTGGCCATGTGTTAGCATGCTAGGTGTTTAGTGTTTATGTTCATGCAATGTGCTGCGTCTTATGTATTATTTTGCTTTCATATAGACGGGATGTCGGCGAGGAGAGGACGAGGCCATGGTCGAGGCCATGGCCGTGGTGTTGGCCAAAGGGATATTCCTATCCCTGATGCTGGGGATACAAATGCTCCCATGGGACCGATGGACGCGACGGAGTTGTTGCGCGTACTGGTTAGTTCTATCCAGTAGCTGGTTGAGACCTCTAGAGATGAGACTGTTAGGGAGAGAGTGCCTAAGGCAAGGGCTACAGTGGCGATGAAGGAGTTTAGGCGCATGGATCCGCCTACCTTTGCCGGAGATCCTGATCCTATTGTGGCGACTGAGTGGTTGGAGCTGGTGCCGCGGATCCTTGACACATTACAAAACATGGAGGATGAGTTTCGGGTTTCATTTGCCACCTTTTAGTTGAGAGACGCTGCTCATCAGTGGTGGAGATATGCCAGGACGACTTTAGGAGTCACATGGGCGGCCTTTATAGGAGTGTTTCTGAAGAAATACTTCCCGGCGTCAAAGAGGGACTTGTACATGGAGGAGTTCTACACTCTTACCTAGGGGACCATGGATGTGATGCAGTACAAGGCTAGTTTTACATGTTTATCCCGGTTTACACCAGAATTGGCAAGTACAGACGAGCTACGATGGATTAGATTTGAACTGGGCGTGAGGCTGGCGATCTGGGAGCGTGTGGTCGCGATGGGACTTCGTGTGTTCACAGAACTGGTGGAGGCAGTAACGAGGGTGGAGAACACTATGATAGAGATTCGAGCTTCTAGGGAGGCCCAAACATCATAGGGTCGGACAGAGGCGCAGATAGGTTGGCATTCTGGCAAGAGGCAGAGGTCCTCTAGTCCTAGCTTTCACCCATCTGGATTACCACAGCAGTTCTTTACACCAGCACCATCAGTGGCTTCAGCTGGGAGGCCAGAGCAGAGGGAGTTGAGGTGTTATCGGTGTGGACAGCCGGGGCACCGTGTGTCAGATTGCTCACAGTCGAGACAGCATCAGGATTCACAGTTGAGGCAGTCCTAGAGTCCCATAATAAATCAGACACTAAGGAAGAGGGCCGCCGATTTGTTTTGGATGTGGTCAGACTGGACACATCCACAGGACTTGTCCCCAGAGGGAGGATACGACGAGCATGGCGGGTAGAGGAACTTCCCAGGGAACAAATAGAGGAACTTCAGTTCAATTGGTGCGACAACCGATAGCGTCGAGTTCTGGTGGACACGCCAGAGCAGGATTTCCCCGAGCGTATTCCCTCATTGCTTCTAGGGCACCGGTTGTGCCGAATGATGCAGATATGCCTTCAGTGAGTAGAGGTACTTCATGAGTCTGCAGGCTTTGGGCCAGATTCTTTGTTGCATCTATTTGGGAGTTGGTGATGGATTCCGGGGGTGGTGCGCTGTGTTGAGGCAGCGGTTAGTGATGATGTGAGGTTGGGGTGAGTTGTAGATCCCGTATCTTTGAGATAGTTAGCCGTTGTCTAGGATGCTTGACCTTGTTTGACTATATCTTAGGAATGCTTTGGCTAACCATCTCGTATGCTTGTGTCGATTGTGATCGACGTGGTTGTTTCTTTTGACCTTGAGTTGAATTTCGGGGGCAAAATTCCTTTAAGGGGGGTAGAGTTTTGAGACCCTGACCCGTTTTTTTTTTTGGCATTTTTGGACGCGTGTTACGTGTTTTCGTTTGAGCATGCGGGGTAGGTTCTCGGGCCCGTGGGCCGTTGTGGTGCGAATTTCAAAAAATTTCAAAATAGATATTTTAGAGGCCTATAAATATATGGAGTTAGATATTTTCATAGAAATATTTTCCAAAACTTCTCCAACAAGCTTCCTGTTTTCTCTCTACCTTCTGTCTAACTTCTCGGGGGCCCAGGTCTCGATTTACGATGATCAGACTATCGATCCTTGTTATTAGCGTTGTGGTCTACGCGTTCATCCTGATAAAATTTTATTTCGACGAAGGTAATGCGGTGTACTTTTACCGGTCGGATAGCTATTGATCTGATTTTCTGTAAAAGTTAGGTGTTGGGTTTAAAATCGTGTTTTGGCAATTTTGGTGGGTGGAATCATGTTTCGAGAGTTTTCTTTTGAGGTTTTGGTGTTAGGTTTGGACATGTGTATGTCCGTGGGTGTTGTGTGGGAGTTCAGAGGCTTTGATTCGGGGTTTGGTGGCTGAACCCGTAGCTCAAAAATGGTTTCTGGGCTTGTTCAGTCGACTGAACTCATAGTTTTAGTCCACTAGATCATAGTTCTTGGGGTTCAATCGACTAAACCGTGAAGGTCAGTCGACTGAACCGTGAGTTGAGGCATTTTGGTGATTTTTCAGTGTGTTTTTCAGTCGTCTGGGGGCTTGGGTCAGTCGACTGAACTTCTGAGCAGTGTGATGGTGGTTCGGTGGTTGGGTTTTGGTTTTCGATTGGTGTCCTATGGTATTCAATTGATTAATTTATGGGATTAGTCGATTCAAATACCTATGGATTCCTTTTGGGGTTCGATTGGTCATGTGGTGGTTTGGGGGTCGTGTTGTGGCCTCGGGTGTTTCGTTTAGATGCCGTCCTTGGGTTGACGTGCATGGTTAGACTTTGGGAGTTGTGACACGGTTGGGTGCGTGTTGGTTATGTTCGTGACGTGTAGGTCCGTGGTTCGATTTTTAAGATTTGGTTCTGGTATGAATCGGTCTGAGAAAGGTTCTGGTGTTGATCTCTGCGTTAGGTGTTGGCTGTCCCTATATGTGGACGGGTCCCGGTTTGTGGATGGGTCATTCGAGTATCGAATGACGAATGTGTGGCATGTGATGTTGTGTCGGGTTACGTGATGGGTGGCGTCATGCTGTGAGGTTATATGGCTATGTGCGTTTATACCTGGTTATGTGCATTTATAACTCTAATTTATTTATGTATGAAATATGCGGGTGGATTACGTGGTTTTGGCGTCGTATGTGAAATGTCGTGGTCATACGTGATCTTCTGTTTATAGAACTATGATTAGTTTTATTCTCGTATGTTGTAGGACGGATATGTGGTCTTATGTGGTCCTTGTGATCGTGAACGGTTTTTATATGCATGTGTTGCATTGTATATGTGGAGGGCGGATAATGGCCCCATAGTAAAAATCCGTAAAGTTACATATGAAGAGCGGATAATGGTCCTACGGTGAAAGTTTGTGAAGATATTTGTTGACCCTGGTCGACAAAGCATAGTGAGGCGGATAAGGGCCCTTCGGTGAAAGTCCGAGAAGATATATGAATCGTATGTGATTGATCTGTGGTTAGGGCTTGAGAGAGAGTCGATGTTTGTGTATACCTGTTGTTAGTGCTCGAGTGAGAGTCGTTGTTAGGGCTCAGGGGAGAGTCGGTTTATTCTGTCTGTGTTGCATCCGTGGCCCGTAGGAGTCGTGGCTCGTGGGAGTTGACCTTTGCCTTTGTGGCATACTACTATATGTATCATGGATTGCATGTATTGCATATTGGGACGGATAGACCAATTTTTTTAAAAACTGTATTAACAGCCTGCGGGAGTTGTAATACTGGAATTGTTTTCAAGGCTCTGATGAGTCAAAAAATAGTTTTTATCCCCGCTTTTCCATTGCTTGTGAAAATTGTTTTTAATGGCTCTTGTGAGTCGTGATCTAAAACCATTTTCAAACTGTTCTTAAGGCTTGAAAAAGAGTCTAAACCTGCACTTCGCTTTTGTATCATGTTTTGTTTATACTGCATGCTTGTCTAGTTTTTGTTGAGCCTTGGCTCACGGTGTGGGATTTGCTTTTCTTCAGGTATCGGTCACGCAGGTTGATCTGGAGGTGCTAGAGAGGTGAAGGAGTTATAGTCTTCCTTATTGTTTCTATCTGTATCATGTATGCTTAACACATGTTTCTCTGCGTTGGAGCATTGTAATGTATGTCGTTTAGCGTTTATATACAATGCATGTATGTTTATTTTAAGTGTATTCTCGGGCTAGGTGTTGTGGTTGATTGTTTATGGGTGTTTTACGTGGCCCGGAGTTCGGGGCGTGACATATACACAAGGTATGCAACTCATATCAATGAAATATTCAACAATAATCATAGATCCTACCTCTTTGATGGTTAAACCACAAGATTCAAGGCTCTAACACGCTCCAACACCACATATCACCAACCGATGGATGGAAATGGAGCCTCCAACGCATGTCACAACCTCCCGACGATATAGAACCATGGGAAAGCAAGACGAATCCAATAATGGAGGATGAGAAGGAGCCCAAGGAAGCTCTAGAGGGTTTCCTAGGGTTTGTATTCGATCTTAGAGAGGGAAAGGAGTGAAGAGAATTAAAAAAAAGGCTTAACCCAAGGATTTTTAAAAACTCTCTGCCGATAGTTCGCTCAAGGGAACCCATAATTGCTCGAGTGGTCACTGCTGTGTGTAACTCCGAAGAAAGAATATATATAGGGTTTGAATTTTAAGCTAAACACTTCAAAACTCACCCAAACAACGTACAATAATTATTCTCATGCGTTACCAAGCATATAATTATTATCTTTAATAATTATCATTATCATGATTAAATTTTTATTCTTTTACACATTTAAACACTTAACTATTTTTCATCCAAAATATCACAACAAGGTTTAATTAATCTTTACAAATTAAAAGGGACCGGGTTCCTACACTTCTCATCACTTTTTGAGCCTTTTCCGTCACTGCTTTTAGGTCTAAAATGATGTATATGAAATTATTATTCAGCTATCCCGTGATGTCTATATATAGGAACAACTCACACCCTAAGGTTGAAGAGTTTTATGCCACTTAAAAATCTCTGGCCCATTAGGACGCACTTGCAGTCCGTCCGAACTCTTTTCTTTCTATCTCGATCCGTTCAAACGGCCATGTTTCCATCGAATGTAAATCATTCTGGTTAAAATCCATCCTGAAGCCTGTATTTTCATCCGAAAATACAGGCTTCAGGATGGATTTTAACCAGAATCAGCCTGTATTTTCATCCTGTATTTTAACCAAAATACAGGCTTCAGCCTGTATTTTCATCCTAAATTGATGCCTCAAAAGTTTACATTCCAATATTTCCAATCTCATATCAAAATTCCTTTGTAGAAAAGGTTATTACCAAAATGGTGACGGTATGTCAGTTTTCTTCATATGTTTTTTGCATATTTTTTGCTGAACTTCTTTTGAAACATTATTTTCTTCACCAAATTCCTTGCACTTTTTGATATATGTATAAATTATCACTCTTGAGTCTCATGGTGTTGGGCCTATGGGCCCCAAGATGTAATCGGAATAACATTGGTTTGACCCTTTGGCTTCACGTTGGAATTGACTTTTGACTGCTTTTGATCCATTTTAAGCTCGGCTCTCTACCATCTTGCCACAATTTGTGCTAACACTGAAATACTAATAAAACATATTAATAAACAAAAAATCGAGGCAAAACTAATGCAATTTTCAATATTTGATTTACACTTTTACACAACGATCACACCTGCAACTTACACTTTGCTAGTCCTTGAGCAAAGAAAAAATAAAAGACAATTAAATTAATCTAACTAAAATCTATTTTTGTATGATACACGATTGTACTTAGTATGTGTAATAAGTCTTTAAACCCCTAAGTTACTCTTAGTGGACGAGTTGTAGTCTCGTGAGGGTTTTTAGATATGATACCCACAAACATCAACCACATGCATTTTAATTTAAACCAAAACTATGAATTTTCTACCCCCGACAATCAATTTGTACAATTTTTCGATTACTTCCATATTTACAAACAACTTTCTTGTTTGAGGTAAACTGCCAAGATCATTGATTTGAATACGATTTTTGCGATAAAATATTACGGAACGGGCAATCGCCAAAATAGGCTCCAGTTTAAAAAATTTTGATGTCGGACGATCAAAATAAAAATCGTACTCCCAAAGTTAGATTCGAGATTATACCTTTCGAAATATGGTAGAATGATTTCAGTTACTTCAACAACTACGAATCTGAATCCTTCGAGTTGAAGCCCCAATAAAGCCTTTTACTGTATTCCCGATGCGTATCACGAATGTAGGGTGGGTTATGATCCTTCATGAACTAAAACTTGCTAAACTAATCAAATTTAGGTTTATGTGAAAACCCTAGTCTTGAAAGACGACTTATGATTAGGGTTTAGCATAACCACCTATATATAGGGCTACAGCAGGGACTTGTAGAGTAAATATGACTTGAGTTTTTAATGTAATTATGAAAACCCGACTACTCTTGAGACAATTTCATAAAAATATAAATTACAATTCGTATCACTAAAGAATCGTAATTGCACTCCCAGCCACATTCTCAAAATCGATTATTCAAGCCCTTGTTATTAAATACTTAACTCATCTCCCCACGTTATGATTCTCGATACCCGCTAATTAAATTTAATTACTGACAATTTAATTTAATCAGCATCTTTGAAATTTTTTAAGCCCTTCCACTTAACTTATTTGACTACCGAATAATTAAATCCACCTGTAGGGTTTGGCATAGTCAAAACTTATAAGCTTCCTTATGGGGGTATCGTCAATCCCGAATAATCGAGACGTGGATTCTGTCAATAATTAATATTTATCATATAATTAATTCCGCTATCCAACTCATCGGAACTATTAACCCATAAAAGATCGCACCCTCTAATAAATCAAAATAACGAATATTAAATATACGTAAATAATAATTATTTCAAAATTAAGAGTATAAGTACTCATAATAACCTTAGCATGTGAATTAATTTATATAGTCAGTATAAAATTAATTACCCCAATATGATCCTGTTCAATACACACAAAGTGTACTATCACAGCGAGCCGAAATAATAGACGATACTATTATCTGTTCCCCGTAATCTATTTAAACTGCGAACAAAAATTTATATTCTGCAAGAACCTATAATCTGGTCTTCTGTGTGCAAGCCGTACTCTACACAACAGATTAAATATTGTATAAAATAAAGGACATCTATGCATAACATTTAAAGAAATGATGGTACATTCATTGCTCATTAAGATTCTCATAAGATTAAAAAGTAATTTTATTAAAAATAAAATTAAATGCTAAAACCAACAATAACCATGGTTTTTAGTATACAACCCTAACATTCTTATAGACCTCGACTCAGTGTTCATGAAGACTCAGCTACGTGTCTCGATATCATGCTTCTGACCATTTAAAGTTTAAACTTTTGTCAAAACCATATCTCCATTTCAATTCTCACTTGATATTCACTCATAGTCAAATACTCATAAACAGGTTTACATATATGTGCACTCGTGGTATGCGGCAGAGGTTATATTCAAGAAATTAAATTTTTTTCGCATACTTAAGACACTAAAAGATGCTGAAATTGAAGAGTGACTCTTAATCTCGTGGTTAGAATGCAAATTATTGAGAATATATGGTGCATGCTTCATTCGTCATTTTCTGTCAATTATTTTCACACATCAAACCATGTCATTCTTGAGATCAAATAGGTCTTTATTTTTTATTGTAGCATTAGGTAGGAAAAATGTGTTTCTGAGCTAAGGTTAAGTATATATAATCTTCTATAATAAACTAGTTGTTAATCACTCAATTCTCCCTTTGCTTCATTTATTGCTCACATTTACTGTTCCTAAAGCCCACTTTTACTTTTGTATCCCACAAAATTCCATATTTCGTCATTCATTCCATCATTGCTTTCTATATCACTTAATTGTCGCATTTCTTTGCTTTATTTCTCTCTTTCTCTTTTTTTCTTCACTCTTTTTCTCTCTCTTTTTTTCTTTTTTTTTCATTTTTTTCATAAACATTTTTGCCCTTTTTATTGTAGATTTTATTTCATCATAGTAGCCACTAACCTGTTCATACGACATTTTCAGATATAGTAGGGGAACAAAAAAAAGGTTTACATATAAAAGGCTCAAAATGGGGACTAGGGTCAATTGAATAGCAAAAATACAAACAGGCTCGAATATAGAAATATAGCCTAAGATCCTTTCCCAAGTTTAACATAATCCTTTGTTTGGTCCTTATTTTCAGAAAATTTCAAGTGAAGCTTATAATGATGTTCTCAACTTTTAGCTAAAATGAATTAATGACGAAATTATCCAATGACAAATGCACGTAGTAAACAAAATATCATGCAAGTAGATTTAAAAGAATTCGACAGAAAAAAATAGATAGTCTCAAAAACTGACTAAGGGTTAAGTCTCTACCTTTTTCTTTTTTCAGTTGTCCTCGCTATCAACATTCATTAGCATGTTTTAAGAAATTCCAAGGAGGAACGTCTTTGTAAGGTGTTAGCTTACACAACTCAATGCTTGCTTGTAAGGGTTTGTAAATATACCAGGCGAAATGAGTCACACTGGCTCCTATAGGTTCTCGAGATGGGTTATGGAGAGGTGTCTCAACAATTAGGGCCTTAATAATGTTGATTGGAAAGCAATCTTCCTCGTTCGAGGGCTGGTGGTAGTTGTTAAAAATATTCAACTTCATGTGCATGTTTTTGAAGGATACATCCATTACCCTAGTCCTACAATTAATCCAGGCATTGGTCGTAGTCAAAAAGAGTCTACCTAAGATGAGAGGAATTTGCTTTTTTAGATTATGTACCAGCTCTATATCAAGGATGACAAAATTGACTGCGAACAAGAACCTATCAACCTTAATAGGGACATCCTCTATTATGTCATCGGCACCTTGACAGATCTATCGGCCAGCTGGAGGATGATTGGCGTGGGCATTAGATATCCCAAACCAAGTTCTTCACGTACTAAATAAGAAAGAATATTGACACTGGCTCCCAGATCAAGGAGAGCTCTATCGGTTGAATGATTTTCAATGACGAATGAGATAGTAACACCACCAGGGTCTTTGAGCTTAGAGAGAGTGTTGTACGTGAGAATTGAGCTCACTTCCTCAGTAGGACAGATTTTCTTAGGGATATGTGTCATATCCTTGCGCTTTGTGGTGCAAAGGTCCTTAAGAAACTTGGCATAAAATAAGACTTTCTTTATAGCATCTAGAAGAGGGAGGTTGATTTAACTTGCTTAAACACCTCCATAATATTTTCTATGGTTGCTTCTTTCTTCACAAAAGGGGAAAGAGAGTTAAGACAAGAAAGGAATGGTGCTCTAAGTCCCAGAGGAGCTACTAGCAGAGTCGAAAAAGAAGTTAAAGATGGGGCAGGTGCAGCAAAAGGTGTTGGTGACGCATGAGATGAGGTTGGAGGATCTGTATTAGAGCCATCAGAAGGCTTCAGGTCTCTAGGAACTAAGGGTGCTACTGGATTTTCGGGATGAGTTTCGACATCCCGTCAGTTCCTAAGGGTCAAAACTGCATTCACTTGCTCATAGTGGGTATTCACAGCTTATTAATTCTCGGTTACAAATTAACCCTTTAGGTTACTCACCGGCTGACTTAATAATTTTCCCTCCTCTCGACAGTTAAGGGCAGTGGCTAGCTGCCTGACTTAGGTCTCTAATTTGGCAATGGATTGAAAGTGTGAGTATAGAAACTGAGTGTTCACCTCTAATCCTTGTAAGGCTTGCAATACTCGCTCCTCAAAAGATGAGTTTCGAGGAGGGGTCAGATGATGTGAGAGGCGGACCCGTCTCTTTTGAGACTTATATATGTTTCATGTGTTTTCGCATATATTTTGTTCGATGTATAATTTATTCATTTTGATGCATGTTTACGTTCAAATAAGCATGCGGAGTTGGTTCCCGGGGTTGTAGGGAGTTGCTGTGCGAATTTCAAAAAAAAAAATTTTAAAGAAGTTTTGGATGTCTATAAATATCTGGAGTTAGATATTTTCAAAACTTAACTCCTAAGTTTCCTCCCTTTTCTCTCTACCTTCTCTCTAACTTCTCGGGGACCCGGGGCTTGGTTTTTGACAAACTAACTGCTGATCCTTGTTATCGGCATCATGGTCTACGCATCCATCCAGTCATAATTTTATTTCGACGAAGCTCAGTTTTGCACGTGGATCAAAACGTCGAGTTTTTAACTCACCGAGGAAGGATCTTAAACTGTATAACTGTTAGAGGGTACTACATGTAATCCTACATATTTCTAGTGTTTAAAAAAACATGAAAAGGTGATTTATGTTTCAAATCCGATTTTGGGTTAAAATCATTTTTTGGCGTTTTGGTTAGATGAAATCGGGAGTTGGATGTTTCTTTCGAGGTTTTATAATAGCCTTGAGCTCGGGTATGCTCTTAGGTATCAAAATGGGTGTTTTTGAAGCTTGGTTTGGGGATTGGAGATCAAAATTGTAGCTTAAAAATGTTTTCTGGGTGAGTTCAATCGACTAACCCTATGTGTCCAGTCGACTGGATCATCATTTGGTGAGTTCAGTCGACTGGACTTGGGAGGTCAGTCGACTGAAGTTTCTTTTGTTTTGGTTATCTTTTCCTAGAGAGTTTTTCAGTCGACTGGGGGCTTGGGCCAGTCGACTGGGGTCCTGTGTTAGGGCTTTAGTGTTGTTTCAAATGGTTTTGACTTCCCTCAGGTGATTTTAAAGCGATGGATTGGTGAGATCTCGCTTTTCGGATGTGTGAACATCCATGGTTTCAAAGGAGATTTGAAAACGGGTTGTTTAGTGAGAAGAAAACGTGTTTTATTGGAGGTTTGGAGCTAGCCGTTGGGGTTGAGTCTCAACTTCTAAAACGTTTTGATGAAAATATGTTTTTACATGTTTTGTTTGGTCTCCATGGTTCATGGATTAGTTCCCTAATATATACATGTGTTGTATATTTATTTTGTGAGTTAGTTTTGAAATGTTTATCCATAGATGTACTGTGACAGTGGGTTTGTTGAGTTGGACTTCCATTGCTCTTCGGTGCAAGTCCAAAAACGGGCACAGCGTAGGTACTCAGTTCCTTTGGGTTAGTCACCGTAAATTGAGTCGTGTGGGTGCTTAGTTCCCTTGGGCTCAAGTCCCGTAAATTAAGTATTTGTCGGTTGCCTCCATTAATGGCATCGTTGTCGTGACTCTATATACAACTTGTCATTACTTATTAGACCCTGCGCGACTGTAGAGTAATGGACAAGAGTTTATAGTTGTTACCTTTGTCGGTGTGGCAGAGCCGGTACATAGGATTACATTTTATCGTGTCTCCTTGGCTGTGTATTCCTAGTGGAGAATACTGTGTTTTACTGCTTTCCCTTAACTGTGGTATGAAATCTATCAAGATTATATGCATGGTTTCAAGGATGGAAAATGTGATGTTTTAAGGATGAAAAACTTGTGGCTTTTGAGAGAAAAACGTATTTGGCTTTTGTAGTCGAGTTAGCTCCCACCATATGATTGCATGACCTGTATTATAGTTTTACTATCTACGTTCTATTCGGCTTCGGCTCACGGTGTGAAATTTTTACTGTAAAACCTTTTTCAGGTGAGCACGTGGAGTTGACCTAGTTGCAGTGGTGATGAAAAACTTGTTGTAGTTTTTCCTTTTTAAAGACATATACTTTTACATGTGATGCCTGTGAAAGCTCGTTTTGTACGCCTTTGGGTGATATACTTATTCATGTACAAGAATGCATGTTTATCGTTTATGAGAGTTGAACTTGGAAAATATTTTATCCAACTGCTGTATTTTGATTTCTAACTGTAAAACCTATTTTTCCTCATTGGGTGTTTTAGTGGGCTTTCGCGTGACCCTGGTGTTTGGGGCGTGACAACTTGGTGTCAGAGCTCTAGGTTCGAATACCTATGAGCCATGAGAAAGAGGGTACATCACCTTGTAAGGATGTATGTGTGCTTGATTGCATGTGTTACAGTGTTTTCCTAACATTAGCATGATAGTTCGTGATGTATACGTGGGTATGGGGGTTGGACCATAGGATTGATTACTCTTACCTTTAGGCATTTGGGTTAACACACTTGGGAGCCATGTTAGAGACGCGTTTCGCGGACGTGATTTTCAACTAGGAATCTGAGTAGGTTGTCCAGAGTGACGAGTCCTTCTTGTTGGTTCTCCTCGGTATGTGAGATGTGATGACATGATCTAGGTGGCTATGTGTTAGCATGCTTAGGTGTATTATGTCTTTTACGTTAGAAATAACATGTTGTATGGATACTTATCCTGTTATGTTGCTTTCATATAGAGTTATGTCCACTCGGGGAGGACGAGGCCGAGGTCGAGGCCGTGGCCGTGGCTATGGTTCTGGCCGAAGGGACGTTCCAGTCCCAGACGTTGGGGATGCTAATGCACCCCACAGACCTGTTGGCGAGGGAGATCTGTTGCGTGAGATGGCTGGCTCCATCCGGCAACTGGCTGAGGCCACTAGGGACAGGGAGAGTATACCTGAACCGAGGGGACGGTCGCAATGTGCGAGTTTCGCCATCCGGACCATCCTACCTTTTTAGGGGATCCCAACCCCACGGTAGCCACTAAATGGCTAGAGCTGATCACCAGGATCCTGGATACGCTTCAGATTGAGGAAGATGGTCTGAGGGCTACTTTTGTTGCCTTCCAGCTAAGGGGGAGTGCGCACATGTGGTGGAAGTTCACCAAGACTACTGTTACTGGCTGTTGGGAGGCATTCACCAACGTATTTCTGGAGAAATACTTTTCAGCGACACTGAGAGATTGCTACAGAGAGGATTTCCTATTTTTGACTCAGGGGACGATGTCAGTGGTGGAGTATGAGGCTGAGTTCACCAGTTTGTCGCGGTTTGCACAGGAGATCGTACCTACTGACGAGTTTTGTGCGAAGCAGTTCGAGAGAGGTTTGAGGCCCGCTATAAGAGATAGGGTGGCGGCATTCCAGATGCAGGTCTTCACAGAGTTGGTACAGATGGCCATGAATGTGGAAGACACTCTGAATGAGACGTGCCGAGGCAGGGATAGTAGGGGTCAGCAAGGTGGGGAACGTGCACAGAGTCAGGGGCGCAGGGAGAACAAGCATCAACAGACATCTAGTCCGCATTCTCATCCAGTGGGGTCGTATCCTTCACAGTCTTCTGCATCTTCGCCTCCCGTAGATTCAACGGGAAGGTTGGAGCAGAATAGGGAGTCTGTTTGCTTTAGATGTCAACGGCCAGGACACCGTGCAGCAGAGTGTTGTAGTCCCATGACTGTTTAAGCACAGTCGCAGTGGTAGGCCCAGGGAAGAGGGCCAGTGGTTTGTTTTGAGTGTGGCCAGTCAGGGCACATCCACAGGGATTGCCCCGGACGAGGGAACACAGCTGGAGCTTCTATTACTCCATCTGCTCAGGGACGTCAGCCATCCAGATTTGCAGAAAAGGGCGCTTCAGTGCAGTCAGGCAGACAGTCTACAGTTCAGGGCCACAGTGCACCGGCCAAAGCTTATGTTCTAGCATATCCTCGTTCATCCAGAGCACCGGTTGTGCCCGATGCTGCTGCTACCTCCATGATCAGGGGTACTCTTCTAGTCTTTAGATCATGGGCCAGTGTTCTTATCGACACCGGAGCATGACATTTGTTTATATCATCTGCTTTTGCATCCGCCTTGGGGTTGGAAATGGACTGGTTGGGTAGTACCTTGAGTGTGGAGACCCTAGTCAGTGGGAGTGTGACGTTGAGTCTTGTCTGTAGATCCTGTGTGTTGGAGATCGCCGGTCGTTGTTTAGAGTTTGACTTCATCATTCTAGACATGACCGCGTTTGATGTCATCCAAAGGATAGATTGGCTGACCACCTATCGTGCCTTTATCGATTGCGATCGACGGAGGGTGACGATTTGTACACCAGCGGGAGATTATTTTTGTTTTTTTGGTGACCGAGATGAGGGTTTGGTGTCTATGCCGGGTGTTGTGCGGAACCAGGGCAACCTGGGTTCCCTCTTTGTTGCTCTCATGTTGGATGAGGAAGTTAGGGTTCGAGGAGAGTTACCTCTGGAGGTCTGCGACTATCCAGTTGCCACTGAGCCGTGAGGTAAAGTTCTCTATTAAGTTGATTCAAGGGGCTGCTCCCCTATCCATGCCGTCTTATCGGTTTGCACCCGCTGAGCTGCGTGAGCTCAAGGTACAGCTTCTGAAGCTATTGGATAGGGGTTCATACGCCCGAGTACTTCACCGTGGGCAGCTCCTACTCTTTTGGCCAAGAAGAAGAATGGATCCTTGCGTTTGTGTATCGACTATCGAAAGCTAAATCAGGTGACATTGAAGAACAAGTATCCTATGCCAAGGATAGATGATTTGTTTGATCAGTTGAAGGGGTCGAGCTGCGTTTCCAAGATTGACTTGAGATCTGGATACCAGCAGTTGAGGATTAAGGACGAGGACATAGCAAAGACCGCCTTCTAGACTCGCTATGGTTACTATGAGTTTTTGGTTATGCCGTTCGGTCTGACGAACGCTTCTGCTACATCCATGGGTTTGATGAACCGGATCTTCCATCCTTACTTGGATAGTTTTGTAGTGGTGTTTGTGGATGATATTCTCATTTACTCACCCACTAGAGAGGTGCACGAGGATCACCTGCGTATTGTTCTGCTGACCTTGAGAAAGCATCGCTTCTATGCGAAGTTCAAAAAGTGTGAGTTCTGGATGTCTGAGGTGAGGAATCTTGGACACGTAGTGTTGATAGAAGAAGTAGCAGTGGATTCGTCAAAGACAGAGGCTGTGACAGGTTGGGAGCGACCGAAGAGCGTCTTTGAGATCCGTAGTTTTCTGGGTTTGGCAGGCTACTAACGACGGTTCGTGTCACGCCCCAAACATCCGGGTCACGCGAAAGCCCACCAAAACACCAATTTATAAGGAAAATATGTTTTACAGTTGGAAATCAAATATAACATTTGATTAAAAAATTTTCCACAGTTCAACTCTCATAAACTGTAAATCGTGCAATCTCATACATAAATAAATATATCGCCACAAGGCGTACAAAATCGGCCTTCTGGAACAGGCATCACATGTCAAAGATACATGTACAAAAATAGGAGAAACTACTACTAGTCTTCCGTCTCAACGGGCATCTACGTCATCTCCTCTCGTCCACCTAAAAAGGTTTTTAGAAAGTCCCACCACGTGGGCCTAAGCCCAATAGAAACAGATAATAAAACTGTTAAGTAGGATATGTAATCATATGGTGGGAGCAAGCTCGACCACAAACACCCAAAAGGGTTTTCTCACAAAACCACCAGTTTTCCATCTGAAAACCATCATTTTCATCCTTGAAACTATGCATATAAACCTGAGAGTTATCATGGCACAGTTAAGGGAAAGCAGTAAAACAATGTTCTCCACTCGGTCCACAGCAACCGAGGAAACAAGATAAATGAGATCCTATGTACCGACTCTGCCATACCAGACAAGGTAACAGCTATAGACTCCTGCCCATTATCCTAGTCCTGAACCATTGAAGATTAGCTAGATAATGACAAGTTTTATACGGAGTTACGACAATATAACCACTTAGTTTATGGGACTACCCCCGAAGGTACTAAGCACCTATAAACCACTTAGTTTACGGGACCACATCCTGAGGGTACTAAGCACCCAATCACCTCGTTTACGGGGACTAACCCGAAGGACCGTAGGTACCTACACTGCCCACGTTTTTGGACTTTCACCGAGCAATGGAAGCCCACTCACAAACCCATTGTCCCGGTACATCTATGGATAACATTTCAAAACCAACCCACAAGCAGATACATAACACACGTAAAGGTATGAGATCCAATCCATGAATCATGGAGATCAAACGAAACATGTAGAAACATATTTTCACCCAAAGCGTTTTAGAAGTTGAGACTCAACCCTACCGGCTCGCTCCAACCTTCCCAAAACACATTTTCCAATGTTTTCTCAAACCCCTTTTTCAAACCAACCTTTTGAAAACCATGGATAAACCTTTAGAAAACGTAAAACCTCTTTATTTCATCGGATAGACATCCCACGATGAAAAACAAAGCCAAAACATCAAAGTTTTCAACACTGCCCAAGATCGCCCGAGACACCGCTCGATCGGTCAAAAGACTGCTCGACCGGTCTCAAACCAATACAGTTTCTCAAGATAGCAGCAACAATTTTCTTGAAAAACTTATTTTAAACCCCATATCAAACCTTCAAACACCTATTTTCGATAAAATATGGGCATACACAAACCCAAACCACCATCTAGCATTGATATGAACAATCAAAACCTGAAAAGGATCCTTAAAATCCGATTTCATCCACCCACAACTATGAAAAACGATTTTTACACCAAAAATTTGACTTGTCGTACATAAACCTCGTTTTCATGCATTTTGAAATGGTGAAACATCACAACATTACATATAGCTCCCTTCTACAGTAGTAGAATCTGAAATCCTACCTCGTTGGGTCAGAAACCTGACGCCTCGATCCACGTGCAAAATCGAGTTTCGTCGGAATCAAATTCTGACAAGATGGATGCGTAGCCCACAGTGCCGATACTAAGGATTAGCAGTTAGTCCGTCAAAAATCAAACCCCGGGTCCCCGAGAAGTTAGATAGAAGGTAGAGAGAATTAGAGAAAACTTAGCTGTTAAGTAATGAAAATATCTTTTTAGAAAATATCTAAGCTCCGATATTTATAGGTTTCCAAAATATCTTTGTTTTTTGAAAATTTTGAAATTCACACGGCTTACTCCCTACAACCCTGGGAAACAACCCCACATGCTCAGAATAACTTAAACATGCACCAAAATAAATAATTTAAACACCGAACAAATATATATGGAAAAACACGTCATATACATATAAAGTCTCAAAAAAAGACGGGTCCGGGTCTCACAGTTCGTGAAGGACTTTGCGAGACTTGCTGCACTAATGACGCGTCTGACGCAGAAGGGAGTTGTGTTTGTTTGGAGTGAGTCCTGTGAGTTAACGTTCCAGGAGTTGAAGACGAGATTGACTAGCGCGCCAGTGTTGATTATCCCAAAGCGAGGCTTGGGGTATACAGTGTACTGTGATGCCTCACACGACGGTTTAGGCTGTATTTTGACGCAGGAAGGGAAGGTTGTAGCTTATGGTTCTCAGCAACTGAAGATCCATGAGAAGAACTACCTGAAACACGATCTGGAGTTGGCTGCCGTGGTCTTTGCCTTGAAGACGTGGCGTCACTATCTTTATGGTGAGCACTTCGAGGTTTTCTCCGATCACAAGAGCTTAAAATACTTATTTTCGTAGAAAGACCTGAACTTGCGCCAACGACGATGGATGGAGTTATTGGGGAATTATGATTTTGACTTGTAGTACCATCTAGGGTAGGCAAATGTTGTGGCAGACGCGCTCAGTAGGAGATCTCATGGGTCGTTAGCTTCTGTTGATATACGTGAGTGGGACATGCATGAATAACGCAACCGTGGCTCTGATACCATTGTTGGAGAGTGAGCCGCGCAGCGAAAAAAAAAGATTTTTGAATCGACGTCGTGACCTTAAAAAACGACATATGAGATTTTCATGAAAAATGAAAACTATATTGATTTCAATAGTTTAATACCTTTATAAAACTTGTCGAAAAGTTTCAAGAAATCCCGAATACGTTGAAGACGACCTTGCAACCTTCTCACGTATGTCCCGGACACACTACGACGATCACGATGTGTGAGCACCGATTCCGATCGAAGTGTTCTTCCTCCTTTTGGTTTCTTCTCACACAATAATCTCCAAATAGGCAAAATTAATTGCCAAAGAGGAGAAGGGGCGGCGGCTATGGAGGGAGTATTAGGGTTAGGGTTTGATTAAGGAGCCTCATTTTAATATATAGGAATATATCAAAAAGATATTAAGTATATATTCTCTTTCCCAAAAGGATATGAAGATATATATACTTAATATAAATAATCAATCTCCTCATCTCCTAGGGCCGGCCACTTAGGGAGTAATCCCTAGGTGTGCCAAAAACCAAAGCCGCCCCTCATTAATTTAATTTAATTCCCGAATGTTCCCGGCGGCAATACCGGCATTCAAATTAAATTAAATAATTACCAAAACCAACAAGAAAAATATCCTTGCGTATAATGAGCTACATGAGGGATCACGAGAAAGTATAGGATTCGGGCTAACCGTACGAGAAAATCAGATATCCCTAACACTGTCCCCAAGCTAGATCCTTTCTTGTACGAACCAGAACTTATTCCACTAAAGGTCCTGACTGAACTCTCGGCCTTAACTCAAATTATGTCTTGAGTTTCTAATTTTCAAATGCACTGAATACTCGCCACGTTTAAGATATGGATTCCCGATAAATAAATTAGGTTACTGACAACCAAATTTAATTATCCTCTTCTCCTCGCAACCGCACCGTTTAACCTTTTGATATGTCGGATCCGAAGATCCACTGTACAGGTTTAGCATAATCAAACCTATAAGCAAAGCACACGATGGGGAACTCCTCAACCTAAATCGGACGTGATTTTCGTCAGCTGATTATCAATCATCGGACAAATAATGCCAGTACCC
>JAUMHN010414108.1:0-14030 GCA_032360265.1 Heliamphora ciliata
CAAAATTCATTTTTCTTATTTAAATAGCGCACTTTAAAAATAAGCCGTAAACAAATGGTAGAGATGTTTGCACCACGCTATCACCCGGGGTTCAAACCCCGGGACCCCCATTCTCCATTCCCTATTTACCGAGCCAAAAAAAAATGGTAGAGATGTATATGGTTTGATTCGGTTGATTTTTGTAAAAATTATTATCGAACTGAGTTTTAATTTGGTTTATTTGCACATTGACCAAAATTACTGTTGAATCGAACAAAATCATCATAATAAAATCGATTCAGTATGGTACAGTTTAATTGGTTTGAACTTCCATTATTAAGGTAACTAATTACTAAAAAATATTAGAATATTGATTGTACCCTAATATGTAACCCACCTAATGATTAAATATTAAATTTTCTAATAGTTATCAATTATCAACAAGAATGAACGTGGCTTCTATTCATTGATAACACATTGATAAATTTTAGTTTATTTTACGTTTAATACTCTTTGAACCGATTTCAACTCATAAATTAATTTTTTTTAAATCCATCTAAATCGACTCATCTTGAAAACAGCAAACTGTTTGGGATAGCTTTTCTGTGGCCTTTTTATATATATATTTTTGGTTTAAATTTTTTATTTTTTTGATTTGTCATTCTAAAACGGAATTAAAACTATATCCATTTTGGGTTAAAGTTAAAAAAAATTATATAAGACGAAAAACCACTTTTAAGGCTTTAAAAGTGGCTTTTTTGTGTTATTATGAATTTTTTTAATTTTTTGGTATTTTTTTATTTTTTTAATTTCTCATAATAAGAAAATTTAAAAAAAAATTATCGTTTGAGTTAACTTAAAATTTGTTCAATTAAAACAAAACAAATTCAGTAAAAAAAAATCTTAAAAAAATTTATCCCGATCAGAGCCTAAAATTAACTGGTTTGATGTTTGTTTATTTTATTTTATTTTTATTATTATTATTTTTAACATCCGTACAAATCGATGGCAGAAATTTTGCCCCTCCTCCTCTCCCGAGTAATTGGAGATCAGATCAAGTTTGGCATTTCGCGGTGGCATTTGTGTAATTTAAGGCGGTATGGCTTGGCATTGTTTGGAGGATAATTTGTTTTTTGCTATTATTATTTTTTTAAATATTTATACTTTTTGTATAAATTATAATTATTTTTTTTTATAAATAACTATTTTTAACTGCAACTTGGCATTAATTTAGAAGACACTCAACTTTAAAATAATTGTGGTGTTTGGATTAAATTTTAGAAAATTGTCAAAAATATAAGTTTTAACTAGTAAAATTTATAAATAAAAATTTTAACATGTAAAATTTAATTTATTTAAAAACGTAATTTCGTTCAAAAATTTTCAACAAATAATGATAAATTTATTTATTTAATATTTATTTATATTAATATTTAAATTGATAAATTTATCTAAATAAGTACTTTGTCAAAACACCATCTTTCTCTGATCCTGCTTCCTGTGGTGGACAGGACGACGAGACGCCAATCTTTTAGTTCCAAAAGATAGAGATGCAGGAGTGATTCATCCCTGTACTGATGAGGGCAGCTAAATACGGGTCTTCCACATTTCCATTCTTAGCTTTCCCAAAATTTATCACTCCAAGGTAATTTTCTTATAACTACTAGACACCCTTTCATTCTTTCCCTAATTCTATTGTTGGGTATGAGTTCTTCTCCTTCTTGAGTGTAATTAATGACTCCACATTTCCATTCTTAGTTTTCCCAAAATTTAGCACTCCAAGGTAGTTTTCTTATTAGGGACCCTTTCATTCTTTCTCTAATTTTATTATTGGGGTTTGAGTTTCTTCTCTTTCTTGTGCGTAATTAATGACTCCGCATTTCCATCCTAAGTTTTCCCAAAATTTAGCACACCAAGGTAGTTTTCTTATAATTACTAGACGCCCTTTCATTCTTTCCGTAGTTCTATTGTTGGGTTTTAGTTTCTTCTCTTTTGTTATTTATAATTCTGGGTTCTCCTTTGTTTATCAGAAAAATTTGTATTTTTATAAATTACAATATAGATTTAGACTTAGACAATAGCAATTTAACCAGAAAAATGTTGTATGAAAAGGCTATATTTCGATTTCAAATTACAAATATGTTTATAATTTTTTCTTCCTTTTGTTATTTGTAATTCTGGGTTCTCCTTTTTTTTTTTATCAGAAAAATTTGTATGTTTATAAATTACAATAGC
The DNA here is from genome assembly GCA_032360265.1 of Heliamphora ciliata. Taxonomy (NCBI): domain Eukaryota; kingdom Viridiplantae; phylum Streptophyta; class Magnoliopsida; order Ericales; family Sarraceniaceae; genus Heliamphora; species Heliamphora ciliata. The sequence continues at coordinate 2,215 of JAUMHN010414108.1, forward strand.
CATTTAGACTTAGACAATAACAATTTAACCAGAAAATGTTGTATGGATTGAAAAGGCTATATTTCGATTTCAAATGACAAATATGTTTATAATTTTTTTTTCCTTTTGCTGTTTGTAATTCTGGGTTTTTCTTTTTTTATCAGAAAAATTGTATGTTTATAAACTACAATAGCGATTTAGACTTAGACAATAGCAATTTAACCAGAAAATGTTGTATGAAATGGCTATATTTCGATTTCAAATGACACAATTCGTTTTTTTCTCTGCATTTCACAACAGCTACCTTGAATTCAAATCTGTTTCAGGAAGAAATTCAATTTTATTGTAATAAATAAAGCAGAGTCGTCATATTCAAATGTGAAAAGAGCAAAGTTATCGGCAAGAAAAAAGGATAGGGTAAAGCTTCCAAATTATAGTGATGATGATGGAGGCAAGAGTATATATCATATCAGTGAATTTCTGAGCCACCCATCTGGGATTGAAGCAATCTTGAATACAAGAGCCTTAGAGAGTTTTCAGTTCCTTGACACTAACATTTACAGGTGTGGTTAATGTCTTCAGTTTCCTTTCTTCATCTACTCAATTGATGGTAAATTTTTCCTATACAACTTAATAAATGCAGTTTCTACATTTCTTTTATATGCTCACTTGTTGATGGGGCTATTTAGTTAGCTATGTCAGTTTCCAACATAGTAAATGGGTCTGATAAAAAAAAAAACACAGTAAAGGGGTATTGTTAATCGTAGAGCACGAAGAAGATTGTGACCCTCATGAATACACTTTTTGAACCTACTTTTTATTGAGTTACATAGCTCAGAAGAAAAAAGCAATGTGATTGTCTATTTGAATCATTTGATTTCTAAGGGGACACATGTACTTCATCTTGTTCATTTCTAAGACCAACAAAAATCAGAAGAGTTCATCTTTTGATTGGTGATATAACTGGTGTTGGGCCTCTTTGCACCTTTTAACCTTAATTTTATTTTCTCTAGGGAATCTCATTTTAGCCACCATTTTGAAAGAGGAATACTAGGGTAAAGACGCAATATGTGCAACTTTTTAGTCATCTTGCTTGATTTTTAGATGAGGATGTGCTATGGACACATAACTTTTGACCTAAAGAGGATTTTTCTTGCATCAGAACATAGTGGCTACTTACTAGAAACCTTGAGAAATATCTTGTGATTGGTTTGACTTTTGGACCAAAAACATTTTAGGTTAAAGGAACTTTCTTGCACCACCATTTCATCGCTTTTTATTACAAAAGTTGAGATGTATTTTGTGCTTTTCTTGTGTTTTTAGCAAAAAAACATTTATTTCTGTGTTAAGATGTTGATCTTGTCAAGTCGGTATTTGAGTTATATTTCAAGATTTGATTCACTTTCTTATCAAGGAGGTATTTCAATTATATTTCAAAACTTGACCATTTCGTGGCCTATTATTTGCGCATGCCTTCTTTCTAAGATGCTTTCTTATTAGATGGACCAAAAAAATTCTTTCGGATGAGAATGAATTGTGTTATAGCAATTGATGATTTTTTATAGGACAAAACTACCTATGGAATTTTGAAGAGCGTTTTCAGTGAATGTTGTAGTGTCATAACTATTGGAGATTTTGTATATTTAGACAAACGATGCTACAACCTCATCATTACAATCTTATAAGATATACGACCATTGTGCCTTATACCGCCACTTTTTACATCATATTTTTCATAGGCACAAGCCCTTTAGGACTTTAAATTATTTTCTCATTATTAGAATGAATTTCATTAGAAATCATCTTTTATATTTCAATAATTGAAGTCTATTGATCAGCGTTTGACTTTAGATGGACAATGTTGGACGTGCAACATCTACTGGTCAATAGTAATACCTCACTAGAAATTGCTGAACATGTGATGCTCGCTACAGAGCGTGAGTTGTCCATTTAACACCGTCTGAGGTGTAGGCTTCTAGGATTATCGGAATTTAATATCATTTTGCATTACCTAGTGTTTTAGACATTCAAGCAAGGAGGCATATACGATTTTCAAGCCCTTGACTTTGAATCCCCTACGCTAATCTAGTATTCATGTTTTCATCATCCCATCATTCCATACATGATCTAGGTTAGTTTTTCATACATACAACCTTTAAACACATTGTTGACCACGATAAATTTTACTTTTTACGTGAAAATTTTGTGAGAAAATATCTCACGGGATGAAAATACTCACTCATACCATGTATCCTTAACTCTTAGAGTAATGGGGCACACACTCTCGACCGCCGATGAACTTGAGGCCGATTGCCTTCTTGATGCAATCATCACCATGAAGTTTCTCATTTCGATCTTCATATCCAACGATTTTGTTTCCACGAACAAAGTTATGCTTATTCATTGTGATTTGATTGGCATTGGAGGGTGTTCAGCAAAGCTTTATGCTGCAGTTCTTAGCTTCCTGTTATTAGTTTTAGTTATAAGCTACATTCTATTCTAAACACCCACAATTTCTATTACAAACTATAACTACTTTTTATTCTATTTCAACTATAAGTTACAATCTTTAACAAATACTCACAATTTCTGTTACAAGTTATAATCCATAAACTACTAGTTTCAGTAATGTCAAATACCACCTTTGCTTCACTTTAAAACTAAAATTAGTAATTAATTTGGGATTAGACCTATTCACTCCCCTCTATGTGCTATCTGATGCACGAGTGATTTTCATCTTCTGAGATATTTTTCTCACGAGTTTTTATGTAAAATTTCGTGTGTGTTCAGTTTATTCTTATTCATTGTTGGCATTGCTTCACTTTAAAATTAAAATTGGTAGCTAATTTTAGGATTAGGCCTATTCGCACCCTCTAGGCTCTATTCGATACCGACTTTGGTTTTTTAAATTGTCTTCGTTCATAGTTTGAGAAGAGCTATTCCATATGCCAATAAGGCTTTCTATAATGAAAATCTGCTTTTTATTACTGCACGTGTCCCATTAGCTGCAACCACCCTTATGTCACTTGTTGGAGAAACAAAGTTAATTATTTATAATCAATTGTAGTGATATTATTTTCTTATTTATATTTTTTTTGCATTTTTGTCGCTAAAAGAAGATAGAAACAATTGTTTGTTACTTTGTGAATGGTTTTCTATACAGATGTAACTTACCAAGAGTTCAGCTTCTGAACTTTGAAGTGGCCCCCGTGTTGGACTTACGAGTGATCCCGACAGATGAGGAATGTGTGGTTGAGATGTTGTCTTGCAAGGTGAGCTTCATTTCTTGTGAACATCAGGGATGAAGTTTTTTCATTCTCTTCTTTTGTCCGTTTCTAATGTTGTCAGAGAAAAACAAATACCCTAACAATTTACAGATTGAAATGCACTGTCCGAAACACGGTACATTTTTGTTCCAAGCTATAAAATTTAGCAATCATGAGTAATTCCAATTCTTTTCCTATTTGTTTCTTTAAGGATTAGTAACATAACAAAATTCTACTTGTGCAACCAAACATACTGGCATGCACCAAAAATCATGGAAACATTATGAAGCATCCCGGACGAATGAGTAGGTCCAACACCTGCATGAAATATTCAAAACTTCTCATTTCTATTTGTTAAAGAAAATGTTTGTGAACAGAGTACATTCTTTTATATAATAGATAAATTGATGGGAAGAAGTTGATATTAATTTAACAAAAAAAAATGATAAGAGAGACAAAAAGAATATAAAGCAATTGTTTTTTTGGATTGGTTTTTTTTCTTTTTTAAGAATGTCATTGGCACTTTTTTTCTCCATATTAACTACTGGAATGTTCTGTTTCTTGTGTTTTCTCTTACAATGACAAATTCCCTTTCCCTTCCCCTAACTAACCCTTTGAACTTTTTCTTTATGAGCTTAGTGTACCTTTGTTGAACCTTAGCCTTGTTAAAAAAAAATGAGAATGAAAAAAAATTCAACCTTGTTTTACCAATCAATCTCTCGCAGCTTTGAAACCTTTTGACTATTAGAAATACTGTTGTTTTTGTTTTTTATTTTTAATTATTTTTGTAAAACCATACTTGGTTGAGACTTTATGTACATTTAGAATCGTAACCTTATTTTGGCTAATGCGTGGAAAAATTTATATTTCAAGCACCAAACCTTCTTTCATATATTGCTTAATTATTGGCGTTTTTTTTTGGAAATAGGAGTTTCAATCGTTCTGGCCTTAGCAGGCTTAGATGACCACATAACTAGCCCACACATAATGTCAAGACCCAAACCCAAGACGTGTGTATATCCTGCGAAACAACCTAACTTTATTGATTAAGTGATGAAAACTATATATATATGTATATATTAATTCTCAAACTTAGCTCATTTAAAGGTTAACATATTCATAAACTCATAAATTTTCTAAGTGTAATTCTTAAAAATTCTGACAGAGTCTCCTCTATTTTTTGGACTATTCAAAATTAAATTAATCCCTGTCAATGCAAATATCACAGTATATACTCAGACTCAGCCTGGATCTCAACTCTCACGAACAATCACAACTACTTACTAATGATTCATTCTCAAATTGATAACAGTTATACTATTCTCAAAGAAAATTAAACCATAGGAACTTAAACCATGCATGAATTCTATTTGAAATGTTTAATAGGTACATTCATCCATAACACTTTTATCGTTCTTAATATTTCTTTCACACTAGTAGATTAATAAAAAATATAAATATAAGACAAGGATTTCTTTCTCTTGTTTCCAAACACATTATACTCCAATTCTTTCCCTGATCGTTCAAACCTGAAAAAAAATGTTAAACAACCAATGTGAACCAAAACTCGTAGGATAAAGACTAATAACAGTGTAATGCATGATTTGTGAGGTGTGAATGAATATGGTTCTGTGTGCAATAACTAAAAAAAACATTTTCATAACTGAGTTGTAACTCACACATACTTTAAGTTTAAAGGAGCTATTTGTTCTTCCTTATTTTTTTACTTTTAGTACTCAAATTTGCTTAACTCATTGCTCGCATTCATTTAACTCATCACCTTTTGCATATTCATTTTCATTCAAGTTCTTCCCCATTTTATTATCATTTATGTTCTTCCAATTCATTCATAACCTATTTGATAGAAACTTTAGAAATAATATGAGTTCATTTTGATTTCTTAATTTCAATTTTTTTTCTAACTTTTTCACTTAGTTCGTTTTCTATTTATTCGCATCTCTTATTATCAAGAAACCACATCTCTTATTATCAATAAACCACATCTCTTATTATCAATAAATCCACTTCTCTACCTTATTCAACCATTAAACTTTCATTTTTTCTCCTTTCTTTTCCTCACATTAATGACACCTTCTCTTTATCATTCTTTAATTCTTGCTTTTATATTCATTTTCTCTTAATCAATTACCCAACTATTAATTCACCTCTTATCCATTATAAAACCTTTACTTCTTATATTCATTTTCTCTTAATCAATTACCTAACTATTAATTCACCTCTTATCCATTATAAAACCTTTACTTTCTTTCACATTCTTAAATTTTTTTATCCATATTTCACTTTTATTTCATTAATCAAAATACTAAACCGACATCGGGTGCAGCTTATAGAAACTCTTCCCTATTCCCCCAATAGGCTACGCGAAGCTATTTAGTAATAGATAGCTCTATAACTCACCACGACAATCGCCTTTTTCGGTTTTCTTGAGGAACACCGACGGGTAGGCAATTTATGCACACCTTGACGGGTAGGCAACTTATGCACACCTTTTCGGGGGCTAACCCGACGAGTAGGGCACCCAACTTGCGCAAGTTTCCGGTCTTTCACTGCGGAGTTAGTCAAGCCCAATTTAATCACATCAATCACAACTGTCGGTTCTATAGTCGATTTAATAATCTCATTTTCATATATTTCAACTCATGGATTCAACAATCGTAATAATTCTTTTTCACATTCAAACCATTCTTATTACATCATTTAATCCCAATTCAATAATTCCATAACCCATGAGTTTAAGTTCACTTTCCAACCACTTAGGTTAAACCCTGAATCCCATTCAATTAGTCTTTGATTTACTCTCAAGTCAATGATTAAGGAGCCCTCTAGTTAATATCACAATTTAGAGTTTATGCTTCAAATAGTATTCAACATTTAAATCAAACCATAACATGCAAATTTGACACAACTCAATAAACTATAAGTTAACTAGATTTCTGATAAGTATTCCAAATTTCACCATTTATTGATACATTTAATTTGCTAATCACCAACTAATAAGTTACAAAACTCCAATTGATCACTATGAGTTCTAAATAAACCATCACACCAAACTGTCATGTGTTCCAACTATTTCATCATGATTACAATTAATAGAGTCAATTTATTCAACACATCCAAAAACGTAATTAAGATTCCACATTCCATTAATTTAACTTTTGAATTTATTCCAATTTTAAGAATCAAAGATCTATGGATTTCCATGCAAAAATTGTCAAATCTTTAGGTATCATGTCCAACATTCGTAAGGTTTGAATCCACAAACTATCCTAATTTCATTAAAATCAAACTTTACAATAAGTCGCACCATGTCTTATTCTCAAAATGCACATACCTAGAATTTGAATGTACACAACCTCATCAATTAGCATTTTCTACATTAAAATTCTCAAAACCTTTAATTTACAAGATTTAAATTATCCATTTAAAAATTCCAAAACCATAGTTCCCCACTTAAACACAAGATTAAATTGGCCCATCCTCCCAAATTTGCTTAATAAACCTATGCATTAGCACACACATTCCATATTCCATTGGAAATTCAAGTTAGTCAACTAAAACCACTTATGAAGCGTTCAAAACTCAATCCTCCTTTTATTGTATCCAACCCCTACCAAGTTAACCATTAGTCCTCAAGTAAGAATGTATAATATTATCCTCAAAAGCTTTTAGATTCATTGTGGCACTCATATAACATAAATTCAAACCCAACAACCCAAAACTTTGTTAAAATTTTATTTAATCACTTAAACCTTTAGGTTTTCATAAGTTTTATCAACTAAAATCCATTACTACTCTAACATATCCCCAAACCCCTTAAGTCAATCTAATTTTATCATACTCTTTGCCTTTCAACAGCATAAACAAAATCATATACTCCAAATTTCTCTAATCTTCTAACTTATTTGTACATTCAACCTTCTATCTACCTTTCAATTGATTTTACTAAAATCAAGCCAAGAAACTATGAATTTATTAGGATTTGTTCATAGAACTCCCAAATTTTATAATTAAACAAAAATTCAACTTTAAAACCATAAACCCATATGTTATATGGCTCAAGTTGTTTACGAGGAATTTCTATTTCATCATTCCACAATATTTTCATAAAATCCAATCATTAAACCATTTTACCAGAAATTTATCTGTGAGCTAGGGGTACACGTATAAGACTTCATAACTTCCAAGCTTTTTATTTAACTATCAATGTAACTCGTTCAATTTCCAATTTCACAAACTATGAGGCTTCAACAACACAACTTTAACCCAATTACAAGCACATTATCTAACATTTTAAATTCATGTATTAAAACTAATTTTCACAACTCAATCTTATAAGACAATTTGGATTTCTATAATTAAACTGTTAATTTTGTCAATAGTAAGTCCCATAGCTTAGTTTTCTAATTAGACATTTACATGTGGCATTAGAGTTCATATCTTCTTGAAATCAACCATACAAATTCGAATACATAAATGAAATCTTCACTTTTTAATTAAAACTTAGGGTTTTGGGTAAAACTACCCCACATTTTCAAAAAATCAACACAAACCAAGTAAACCACTTTTATCAGTCTAAATCCTACCTGGTGAAAGCTAAAAACACCAAAAGTCCCAAATTTTGGAGCCCTAATGTTCGGATTCCCTGGCAGATTTTCGGCACCATGGATTTGCACCGTGTCCGCTACAAGCCTCCAACGCCACAAGCTTGCGTTGTATTATTTGATTCTTACACAAACATCAAATTTCTGAGAGGTATGATGACCCGAGAGCTTGAAAGCTCACTCCCACATGGCCCAAAAGGCTGAGAAAATTGAGAAGAATGAGGCAGACGGCGCCGGCGGGTGGGTAGGATTTCGGATCCATTTGGTGCTTGATTTTTTTTTTTTGTCCTTAGATCTTAATTCCTCCTTCGGTAGTCTCCAATTTGATGTTTATCTCCTAAATTTTCTAGAGTTAGGAACCAATTTGTGGTGTGGTGAGCAAAAGAAGAAGGAAAAAAAAAAAGGAAGATAAAGAACTGGCGGAAAGAGAAGGTGAAAAATTGGGAATTCCCTTTGATTCTTTAATCACATACTTTCTCCATAAGCTCCTAGAAGGATCTCCAGATAATCCTCTTCCATCACTCCAATGAAGAACACAAAAAATAAATAAATAAATAAATAAAATAAGAAGAGAAGAAGGAAAAGAAATTGTCGGCGGTGAAGGTATTTTTTTTGTTTTTTTGGGAGCCCATTAGTCTGGTGTGTTTTAATTCCCACTCTCCCACATTCTCTAACAGGTTCTGGAAGGCTCAAGCTTAGGGCCTTCTTTGTTTCTTATATTTTTTTCAATAAAAAAAAATTAGAGAGGGAGAAGCCTAAGCTTCAGCACCGCTGGACAGTTCTTTCCCCATTTTTTATTTTTTTTGTTTTTAACTCTAGATTTTTTTTAAAGTCCACGTAATTAATTCTCACACTAATTGTCATTAATTAATTTAGATAAAATATATTATTTCATTTTCTAATTTAATCAAGTACTCATTCAAATAACTTTATTAGGATTTTTTAACATTTACGGAATTAATCACAAATTAATATATTGAGGTCCCCACCCATACTAGCTGTAGATAACATGCGTTCTTAATCGTCAAAAATTATTTCTAAAAATTTAATTATGTTAAAATAATTAATACTAAAATATTAGCATACTGGGTTGCTACAAGAACACTGCATTTGAGGACAAGGTGTTAAAAGCCTTGCAAGAACTAGATACGAGAACTCAAATTTTAAACTCTCGTTCACAGTCCATTATGAAGCTTGAGACACAAGTAGGTCAACTAGTTGCCACTATGAGCCGCCGTGAGGACGAAAAACTCCCAAGTCAACTAGTGACCAATCCTAAGGGTTAGTTTGCCATAGAAAGTCATCCAGCTTCTAGTAGTGGCTTCCTCAAGCAGGCACAGGTGGTTATTATCTTGAGGAATGGATGACAGCTTGAGACTCGTCCCGAGAAGCCTATACCACCTACAGTCCCTCGTGACCCGGAGCCGTCTGATGGCTCTAAGACCGATCCCCCTTCTTCATCTCACACGCGGTCAGCACGTGCAGACACATCTTCACCTCCTCCTACAGCTTCCACCGAGCCACTGATGGCTCTTGTTCTTCCTCCATCCGATCCCCGTGCTCCTTTTCCTACGTTCCTCGATAAGCCGCCACCTTTCAAAAAAAGGGATGCCGCAATCGAAGACATGCTTGATATCTTTAAGCAGGTCAATATCAATCTCCCACTCCTAGATGCCATAAAGATGGTTCCCTCTTATGCCAAATTCTTGAAAGATCTCTATATCCAAAAGCGTAAGTCAAGAACCAACATTCAGAAAAAAGTTCTCCTCACCAAGCAGGTTAGCGCTGTCATAGGACACGATACCATCCCCAAACTCAAAGATCTGGGTACTCTTATCATCTCATGTGCCATCAGAGATCACTTGATCGATCGTGCCCTTATCGACCTAGGAGTTAGTGTCAACTTTCTTCCAAACTCAATGTATGAGCAGTTTGGGTTAGGCGAACTTAAATCGGCACTGGTCACGCTTTAGTTAGCCACCCGGTCCATTAAAGTACCTCGCGAAATTATTAAGGATGTGCTTGTCAAAGTTGACAAGTTTCTTTCTTCTGTCGACTTCATCGTCCTCAACACCAAGCCAGACCTAAAGCTTAGATGACAAACATCCGTCATCATTGGCAGACCTTTCTTGGCTACAGCCAATGCATGTATAAATTGTCGAACGGGAGTGATGGATGTCTCTTTCGAAAATATGAAGTTGCGCATAAACATATTCCATGCCTCTCAGCAGCCCCCTCAGCACTCCAACTGCTTCGAAGTTGATGTGATCGAGGAAGCTACCGAATCAGCGATGCCCTTTATATTTCGTGAATACCCTTTAGAGACATGTTTGGCACACTTTGGAGCTGAAATTCTCGATGTCGAGCAGTCCATTAATGAGGTCAACTCACTCCATCGTGGAGGTCTTGATTTGAGCCCCTGTCACCTCTATTCTCTATCCCTGCTATGCCCTCTTTAGATTCATCACCAGACCTTGAGCTAAAGCCACTCCCGGCTTTTCTCAAATACGTATTCTTAGGGCCCAATAGCACTTTGCCTTATATCATTGCCTCTGATTTGACTCCCAACCAGGAGAGTCAACTCGTGGAGGGTTTAAAAAATCATAGAGGAGCCATAGGGTGGTCAGTTGCCAATTTGAAAGGAATTGACCCTTTCATTTGCATGCATCGCATCCACTGTGAGGATGATGCAAAACCTACCCTTGAAATGCAATGGAGACTCAATCCAAACATGAAAGAGGTTGTTCTAAAGGAGATAGTGAAACTGTTAGATGCGAGTATCATTTACCCCATCTCCAACAGTAAGTGGATGAGCCCAACCCAAGTTGTCTCTAAGAAATTCAGGCTCACCGTCGTGCAAAATGAATGATACCCACTCACACCACGACGGGTTGGCGAGTGTGTATCAACTATCGTAAGTTGAATGCCGTCACTAGGAAAGACCACTTTTCGTTGCCCTTCATTGTCCAGATCCTAGAGCGTATAGCATGTCAAATTTATTTTTGCTTCCTAGATGGTTACTCTGGGTATAACCAGGTACCCGTCTACCCCGAGGACCAAGAGAAGACGACCTTCACCTATCCATTTGGAACCTTCACCTTGTTAGAGCCGCGCAGCAGAAAAAGTTCGATGAACGACGTCGTGACCGTAAAAAACGACGTTGTGCGATTTTCATGAAAAATAATAAGATAATCTAATATTGTATGGTTAAATATACCTTCAAGGAATTTGAACAAGTTTTTTTGATGCCGAACAACGATCTGAGACGACCCAACGGTCTTCTCACGCATATCTTAACGCACGCAACGATCCCGGCGAGTAGGCACCAATTTAGATCTTCGTGTATTCTTGCCTTGGTTTCTCCTCACACTTATCTCCAAAAGACAAAATATGGATTGCCTAAAGGGAGAGAGAGAGTGGCGGCTAGGTTAGGAGAAAATTAGGGTTTTTGTTTTGAAGCCTCCTTTTATAATATAAAAGAATATATTATATTAAGTATATATATCCACACTTTTCTAAAAGGATAAGAAAGAATATAAACTTAATATAAAACAAACCCATCTTCTCCCTATTAGGGCCAGCCACCTAGGGAGTAATCCCTAGGTGTGCCAAATTCTAAAATCGTTCTCCAACAATTTAATTTAATTCCTGAATGTTCCCGGCGGCAAAACCGGCAATTAAATTAAATTAAATAATAACCGAAACTAATAAGAAAAAAAACCCATGCGTATAGTGGGTTACGTGAGGGATCACGAGTAAGTATAGGACTCGGGCTAACCGTACGAGAAAACCGGATATCCCTAACTCTGTCCCCGAGTTAGATTCTTTCTCGCACGAACTAGAACTTATTCCACTAAAGGTCCTAACTGAATTCCCGGCCCTAACTCAAATTATGTCTTGAGTTTTCAATTATCAAATGCGCTGAATTCTCCCCACGTTTAAGATATGG
>JAUMHN010414119.1:0-14028 GCA_032360265.1 Heliamphora ciliata
CTCAAGACATAATTTGAGTTAGGGCCGGGAGTTCAGTCAGGACCTTTAGTGAAATAAGTTCTGGTTCGTGCGAGAAAAAATCTAATTCGGGGACAGAGTTAGGAATATTCAGTTTTCTCGTACGGTTAGCCTGAATCCTATACTTTCTCGTGATCCTCACGTAGCCCATTATACGCACTGATATTTTCTTATCGGTTTCGGTAATTATTTAATTTAATTTGAATGACGGTTTTGCCACCGGGAACATTCGGGAATTAAATTAAATAATGGAGGGCGGTTTTGAAATTTAGCACACCTAAGGATCACTCCCTAGGTGGCCGGGCCTAATTGAGGGGATGTGAGTCATTTTATAGATATATATCACTTGCCTAATTTCTTGGTAGGAAGATATATATTATTACCATGTATACCTTGATAAAGATATACATGCCTTGTATATCTTAAGTGAATATATATATATATATATATCATAATAGGAGACTCAAAACCCTAATTATCCACCTCTAGTTGCCGCCCCCCTCTCTCTCTTTTTGGCAATTTCATTATTGCTTCTTAGAGACTAAGTGTGAGAAGAAATCAAAGAAGAAAATAACTTCAATCGACATCGGTGCCCACACACCGTGATTGTCGTAGTGCGTCCGAGATATACGTAAGAAGATTGCCAGGTCGTCTTCAACGTATTCGAAAGTTTTTGAAATTTTTCGACAAGTTTCATAAAGGTATAACAGTATTTAGATTAATACCGTTTTTGTTTTTCATGAAAAACGCACGCGCCGTTTTTAACGGTCACGGCGCCGGTTCTAAAAATTTTTCCGCATCCCAACAATTTGCATCGTTTGAAATGCGTGGTTTTAAGGAAGAAAAACCTTTTGAGGCTCATATAGTTGAGTCAATTTTATGCTATGTGATTGCATATCATGCTTTACTGCATTATAGTCTGTCCTATTGGATTTCGGCTCACGTTGTGGGATTTGTAAAAAACCTTTTACAAGTATACGATCACGAGGAGATGATCTAGAAGTGCCCGACGTGGCGTTAGACTGTTGTATTGTGTTTTTTTTTTTATGGAATCATGTATTCTTACATGTATTACTTGTTTCTAGAGGAGCATTTTGTAAGCCTTGAGGCGATATACTATGCATGTATAGAATATTATGTATATTGTTTTGGGAGAAGAACTTTGGGTACTCTTTTTCATTCCAAATGCTATATTTTTTGTTAATTGTTTTTACAAGTAAAAAATTTATTTTTATAAATGGTGGTTCGGAGGGCTTTTTACGTGACCCTGGATTTTGGGACGTGACAATTGGACTAGAGGAGTTATGAGCAATAAATGCTTCTTTGAAAGATTTAAGCTTTCAATGCAAATAATAGAACAATGTCCAGAAGTTTGAAACTCTAAAAATTAAGTCCTTATAGAGCCCACTAAAGTAAATGACCATTAGTGAGTTGGTGGAGGTAATATGTGATATCTCGAAAACAAAATATATAATTAATTTTATTAAATAATAATAATAAATAATTAAACAAATAAATGATACATAATTATAATAATAGTTGCGTAATAAATTGTCAGTTACGACCGTTACACACACAAATATATATAAACTTAATTAAAAATTTAGTACGCAAATAATGATACTCATTTAATAATATTGATAATAATAAAAATATATAAATATACATATATATATACATACATATTAGTGTATAATTAAAATAATAATAATAATATTATTTATTAAGAGCATATAGTAACCGGTGGGTTTTGATTAATACGTATTTATTATATCATAACCGGTGCAATTAAGTCAGAATTGTTTTAATCAGACCCTTGTTGCCTCAAACTTCAGTGACTATACATGCATGTAATTGTTAGGTTAAGCCTCAGGATTGGGAGTAAGGCTCAGTAGTATGGAGAGGGAGTTAGGTTAGGGAAAGAAAAAATATATATAATTAGGTAAATTAAATAAATAAATAAATAATTTTAATAATTACATCAACCAATTATCGGTTATAACCGTTACGTATATAAGTATATTATTTAATTAAAAATTTAAGTCAAAAAATAATAATATTTAATTACAAATAAATACCAATAATTACATTAATTTATGGTTACGTTAATATATTATTTAATATAAATTAAAGAAGTAAATCATGATGTGACATAATACTCATTTAAAAATAATAATAATATAATATATATATATACATATACGTATATAATAATAATCATATTTATTACAATGTAGTTAATATATAAGAATAATCGGTGGGTTTTTATTAGGAGAAGTAATGAGGTTAACTAAGTTAATTTAAAGGTGTAACCGATAAGCTTCTATATATATATATATATATATACACGTATTAGTGCCTCAGCTGCAGTTTAAGAAGTTTTGTTTGCCTCAGTAGGTGTGTGCGTTAGAATGAAAAAAAAAAGAGAAGCAGAGAGGAAGGCCCGATGCAAGCCGCCACCCTGGACGCCTACCCTACGGCGCCGGCCACTTCTGCCGCTGTTGATGTCGCCTCCGTCCACCATCGCCGCCGACGCCTTGCCAATCACCGGCCACCACCTCACTTTCTCTCTCTCCCTCTCTCCTCACGGTTTGACCCCCCTCTCTCTCTCTCTCTCTCTCCCGGCCATCTCTCTACTCACCCTCTCTTCTCTGTTGTTGACTGGAGTAGTCACCACCGCCATCACCGGAGGCCACCGGCGATCATCACCGGCGGCACCCCCGGAAACCCCGCATGCAGCCCTGACAGTCACACGCACACTCACCGCCACACCCATTTATCACTGTTTTGCACGGTTTCTACCACAACTCACATCCACCGCCACCCGTCACCCTTGGGTCCGACCTTTTGACGGCCTAACACCGCTAGTGAACGGCTCCGATCGTCAGTATATTGTTCGGGCGAGCCCAAATCAAAAAGGTTTCATTTTTAATTTTGTAAGAAAAATACAGTTTTGGGGCTAACTTTGGACCACCATGGCCGTCACATCGGACCTCCGTTTTGACCGATGTAAGTTTGGTTAGCTTAATCTCACAACTGCCTACCAATAGTAGTGAATGGCTGTCAAAACCAACGTCCGGATCATCTGGAAGAATGTCTCAAAGTTGAGTCGAAAAATAAAAAAATCGAAACCCGGGCATGCAGTGTTGTGCATGCATGCGCTGCTAGGGTGTTCTGTTGGTATTCTTTGGGAGGTTTTGTTTTCTGTTTGGGTTTTATTTCATATAATGGTTGTGGTTGGTCAAGTTTTTATTTTCTGTTAAGGTTTGTTTGGGGTTCACCGAGTTATGTTTTAGCTTTTTGTTATGGGTTTGTGTTATAATAATAATAATAATAATAATAATAATAATAATAATAAAGTTAGATTTTGGTAAAATTATGAAAAAATAATTAGACTATATATATTTAGTTAGTTAAATAGAATCAATATTTTTACCTATTATGAATCTAATTAGTTTTATAAGAGTAATTTCAATATTGAAACTTAAGCATTTAGCATTTCAACTATAAACAAAGGCTAAGAATTTTTGTAATTGTTTTGAATAAAAGATACTATTATTAAATTAGAATAAAGTTTAATTTAAAGCTACCATTGTGAAATCAATATTAAAGTTCAAAAACTTAAGATTATAATGTAAACAAAAATTGGAATTTAGTAGATTAACTAAATAATTTAGATGGTATCAAGGGTTAATGAATAACCAAGAGTGTTGTACTTACACAAAAAATAATATTAGAAAGTCCAATTAACCGGTTAGTTTAATAGAAGTTTATCATAGAATGAAAGGAAGATTAATATTGAAGTTTAAATATCTAAGATTTATTAACTAAATTAAGTATTGTTGAAGATTTAGAGGTTGGTGAAATATATTAAATAATAAAGATGCTATTGATTTTAAAGATAAATATAAAATATATTTAATATCTTATAATGTAAATAAAGAGTAGAAATCTTAATTAGGTATTTTATTTATCTTTTAAAATGAAAATCATAAGTTATTGAAAATATGTGAGAACTTAATAAAAATAAACATAGAGAAAATATAAAAGAGTAATTAAATAGAATTTCGTCTAACTACTGTTTTAATATGTTGATTAGATTTGGAGTTTTTGAACGATATTGATATTGAATCCTGTTAGATCAAGCGAGTCTCTGATATCTTAATTAGTCTTTATTTGTCAAGCCCCGAACCTCGAGAACCTGTGAACCAACCCCAATCGTCCGGCATAAAGGGCATTAACAAAATCTTTGTTTCATTATAGGTTTGCGTTTCAACAAAAAAAAAACTCTTTAAGCAACCGTATTCTCCTAATATAC
This sequence comes from Heliamphora ciliata, assembly GCA_032360265.1. Taxonomy (NCBI): domain Eukaryota; kingdom Viridiplantae; phylum Streptophyta; class Magnoliopsida; order Ericales; family Sarraceniaceae; genus Heliamphora; species Heliamphora ciliata. Next base: position 4,337 of record JAUMHN010414119.1, read on the forward strand.
ATACATATCAAATTTCAAACACGTGCTTTGAGTTTTTAGAAGTTCATTTGCAAAGATAATATCATTACAATTATCCACTTAACTTTATGTACAAGCCTAACACAAAATACAAAAGAAATATTAGATCTTCGTTTTAGTCTTTCCCAAAATGCATCATTCGCCTTGGTATCACCCCTGGTCCTCGAAACTCGAAATGATTTTGTATATATACGTGAGCTGAAGCTCGTAGAATAAAAACTAACTCAAGTATAATGCATGATTTGTAAGGTATGATGGGTGCAATCGAAGTAAAAATAAAAGCAAATTTCACCAATTCGTTATTCATTCACACGCATACACCCTCGCACACTAATTAATCTCATTTATTCGCTTGATTTTCATCACATTACTTCTTTATTACATTACCCACATTTATTGAACTCATTTCAAATCATTCTTTTCTTCCACATTATTCACATTTTTATCTCATAACCAAATTTTTCACAAAAATCGTATCACATTTAATGAACTGGCGTCAGGTGCACCTTATAGAAACTCTTCCCCAATAATTCTCAATAGGCTATACAAAACTATTGAGTAATACATAGCTCTATAACACACCATGATGCAACACCACATTTCGGGGGTTAACTCGTGGGCTTGTGATTCCCATCTTGTGCAAGTTTTCGATTTTTCATTGCAGAGTCTCAGGACCAACTTAATCCACATCATTTCATATGGTTCATTATTCATCGATATTTTCATTTTCAAAAAAATTCAGGAGTCCAACCCCACATCCTGTTCCTTTCCCAATCACTTTCAAATATTCTCATTTTGAGTCTCATTTTAAGTTTTCTGTCTCATTTTCAAATCATATCTCGTTTGAGTATTCAAGTTTCCTTTCATGTCACATGCATCATAACTGTCATGCCCCAAACTCCAGGTCACGCGAAAAGCCCATGAACAACTATCAAAATCGAAATATAACAAATCTAAGGTTTCTCTCCAAAGCATAAAACATGCATACATCGGCCTATGGCCATAAGAAATACATATGCTTTACAACATGTTACATCCAAACATGAAACATATACAAAAGGTATAAACTACCTATCAAGACAAAATAAAAGTCTTGTCATCAACCACCTCCGGGTACCTCAAGGTCAACCTACAGGACCACGTTCACCTGAAAAAGGTTTTAACAAATTTCACAACGTGAGCCGAAACCGAATAGAAATAGACTATAAAATCGAAAAGCAAGATATGCAATCACATAGCATAAAGTTGACTCAACCACATGAGCCAAAAATAGTTTTACGTCATAAAAAACCAAGTTTTCCATAAAACTTCCACGAGTCTCAAAACGGTTTTCTATCCTCAAAATTAAGCATTTCAACAATGCAAATAACATTTCACAGTTAAAGAAAAGTTGTAACCAAAATGTTATTTTCCACCCGGATCTCACAACTGAGAACAAAACAATATTTTCCACTCGGAACACACAGCCGAGGAAGAGAAAATGAAAATGATTCCTATACACCGACTCTGTCACACACAGGGACAAAGACAACAACTATAGACTCGTGTCCATTACCTCAATCCAAGCCATTTGAGGCCGCTGGATAATGACAAGTTCTATATGGAGTTACAACAACGCAGCTACACACAGAGGCAACCGGCTTTTTACGGACTAAAATTGAGGGACGTAGCACCCATTTCTCTTTATGGGCTAAAACCGAGGGAAGAAGCACCAAATCCAAACACTGTCACAGCACATCTAACAAATCATTTGAAAATCAACACGTAGCTTAACTACGAAAAACCCTTTAAAACAGTTATACATTAATATGTATAAAATGATCCAATATCCATCAACCATGGAGATCAACTCGCGTTTAAAACCTATTTTGACCGTTTCCAACAAAACGTTTAAAAGGTGAGACTCAACCCCGAGGGTTAGCTCCAATTCTCCAAAATACGTTTTCAAGATTTCCACAAATCACCTCGTTTTCAAACCACCTTTAGAAAATCACGGATACCCACAAGTTCATATCATATAATATACCAGTAAAAAAATTAAAGGCATGCTTTCTATTCGAACAACATGGTTTAAACATAAAACATGATATATAAAACATTTCAACCGATGAAAAATCATATAACTACATGTAGCGTAACTGGCCAACCGTCACTGTCACGCCCCGACACCCGGGTCACGTGAAAAACCTACAAACAAACTCCCAAGGAACAAGAAATTTGATAAAAAGTTCCAATAAGAATAAAAAATAACCTTTTTCAAAACATTCGGCCTAAAATTGGTGAAAAGCAGTTAAGAAATTTTGAAATACCCTCACTCTTTTGGTCATAACTTTTTCTATAAAAAGAATTTTATTGTGACAGAGGTGTCATTGGAATGAAGACTTCCGGAGCTTCAATTTGAGTACAAAAACGACCCCATTCTGAGTCTGGATGAGGGAGATATGATAAAAAAAAATGGCTCTGTGCAGCCAATTTGCTCGAGCGGACATCAGGCGCTCGCGCGAGCAGGCATCCTAGAAAAACCAGATTTTTCGTATTTGGAGTTCCAAGCCCCAAAACTCTCAAACACTCACAAACCACCATCTCAACCTCAAATCAAAGCCTCCAAACACCTTCTCGACACCCTTAGATATACCTAAACCCGAAACTACCACAAAACCTCGAAAGGAACACTCCAAACCCGATTTCATCCAACCAAAATGAACACAAAATGCATTTTTAAACCAACACCCGATTTATCAAAACATAAAATGATTTTTCATACATTTTTAACTGGTAAAAACAGACACGATTACACGTAACACCCTTATACGACATGAGAGTCTAGGATCCTACCTCGTTGAGCCAAAAGCTCGACACCTCGATCCACATGCAAAAATGAACTTTGTCTGAATAAAATTCCGTCCAAATGAAAGTGTAGCCCACCTTGAGGATACGAAGGATCTGCTATTGGATCGTCAAAAATCAAGCCCTGGGTCCCCGAGAAGTTAGAGAGAAGGCAGAGAGAAAAATAGAAAACTTGGCTTGTAAGTTTTGAAAATATCTTTTGAAAATATCTAACGCGAGATATTTATAGGCTACGAAAATATCTTCTTCTTTTTTTTGAAATTCGCACCACAACGCCCAACGGCCACGGGGACCAACCCCACATGCATATCTAAATCCGAACATGCATAAAAATACATATGAACATGCTGTAAAGAAAACGGTAAACACGCGTCAAAAAACATCAAAAAAGAAAATGGATCAGGGTCTCACAACTCTCCCCCTCTTAAAGGAAATTCGCCCCCGAAATTCAACACTGAAACTCAAGCCAAACACTATCCTGCAACCATCGACAATCTCTGATGCTAACCCTGATGCAAACCCAGTAACATCGTACAACAGCAAAAATGTCCCAGCAATTGAAATCTCCAAAACTGTCGTCACACAGGGATAACACATTGTGAAGAATCAACCTCCATACAGACTGCCCGCACGTGCAAGTTCCACTGACACTACTGTCATCCATGAAACATCCATTAAACATCGGATCAAGATCCAACTCATGCTGCCAAACCTCGAAACATAACTCTCGCCGAACACAAACCATTCCAGCGATAAACACACAACGCGAGACCAATCCATCATGGAACTTGATCCCAAACACTCTCTATTCCAGAACATAGAGACTACCACCCTCATTCACACTGCCACATACTGGCTTACTCGCACCTCCCCATGCACACCAAGGATTATTTCCACGAGTCCAAACCCACAACGTCGAACCCCGAGTTCAGTTACACAAAGTCACATACTCCACGCACAAACGTTACTCAAGTTCCGACGATCATATGACGACCATCGACTTTGATGCCACATCGCTACCCTACTGATGCTAACAATACTACCACGAAACTGACATGACACCCATCCATGAGCAACAACACAAGCAACCGACGCTAGAGAGAAGCTCACTTAACTCACCTGGAATACCAAGGAACGCATTGCATCTCAACCGTCATCCTCTATTCGATCTTCCATCACGAATCGCAATTCTCGCCCTAGAGAAACACTAGGTGACACACTATTGTCTCAGGCAAAGTTCCCTACAATCGAAATCCAATCCGACATCACCGCCACAAAGTCCCCTGACCCCAACGAGTCACTTGACCAACACGTCATGCAGACAGAACATCTCATAGGTATCTAACAACTTACACAAACCCGACCATGTCTCCCGTATAACCGCACATCACTACACATTACTGCACAACTCAACATCTTACCGTCAAATCACTGATACCAAGGCTACCGATCATTCTCAAATAAGACATAATCACCGTCATCCGACAAAGCAAACATAATGACTGTCATCCGACCTCAAACCCAAACTCATAACTCATACCTCACCATACTCTCGGGACCACCCTTCGAACAAACGGTTATGCCAAAATACAACACTTACCACAGCCGACGACCACTCCTTAACTCTAAGAACTCTAAGCATTTCAAAGCCCCAAACATGACATAAAGTCAGACTCCCAAAAGGCTGCCAAAAACCCACCATTCATAGCCCCACAGTTTCAATAAAAGTCCCACTCTGCCAAGAGCTAGAAGTACAACCATACCCACACAAGCTAGAACAAGTCGCACACAACGGTTAACGATTCTCTACTGATCACTGTAGAAAAGAATTCTACGTCTCAACACTAACTCTCTTGTCAACAAGGACAAATACAAGCATTCCTGGTCTATCAACCCAACCTCACAGGGAACACAACCCAAATGGTTCAACCATCTTACATAATAGACCACACTCTAACTAGGTTACCACGACTTACTATGTTCACCACATTTACACGTACTCTTTTACGGTTTTCCACCGCAGGATAATACCAACCCCAAACATGCAATTCTTTACGGTCCCCAACTGCGGGAGCAATCAGATCTCAAGTCATACATATAGACGTCTGGATGTAGAGTGTCCCACACCATGCATTAAAGCCATGAAGAATTCGACAATCACCTAATCCCGGCGTGACAAGTTCCCGAGGAACATCTCCAAGGATCACAACACAGATACATAACCCACAGAGATTTTCACAGTCTCAAAACACAACCAGAACTGAATCAATCAAGATCTCGACATCTACATCCAACCATGATGAAACCAAGATGAAACAACTCTCTTTATCCAGAGAAAGAAAAGGGTCAACAATAAATCATGACTCAACCTCATTGTACTGGGAGTACTTCTCAACACTTGGCCTCTAAAGAATTCTATCAACCTTACCTTGAGATCACGTCGACCACAATCAAATAGCTGCCGTCAACCCTGATCACGAACCCTAATCATGACACTCAGATCATCCGCTATACCAAGCTCTCAACTCCCAGACGTCATTCACACACATATGAACACCGTTCGAAAGGACTACAAGCTTATCATCAATCATGCACTGAGACACACGTCAACATGCCCGTCGCGCCAAGACCTCACTTCACAAGGTTACACTTATACACCTAACTCTTGCTAGGAAAACCATAGCCACATCACGGCCTCGAGCCCACTGTCCGAACAACTCACATAGAAAGTGCACGGTGCCACACAAAGGGAATCAAATCCTGAGACCTTTCATCTAGAGTTACTAATAACTCCCAAAACCATGCAGACGCCTCTTCACTTTCTCTTTCAAAGCACACATCGATCACAGGCATCGTAACCCACGATTTCTCACCGATCGCCCCAGGCCAGCCAAACTACGCGGTATACTGCTTGTAACATCTTGGTACAGACCCTAGTTGTAACACCCAGTAACGACCCGTATAGTGATCCAGCCCAAACCCTAATATTAGCAACAGTATGCCGATAAGATCTTAGGTCACTAGAAGATCGAAAATCCTAACTCACTCCAAAACTCTAATTCGACCTGAAAAATCCTAAAACAAACCAAATACTCATAGGCAAAGCTCTAATACTCAGAAAAGTTTCAGAAAAGCTTAAATTAAGTAAATAACATAAAATATAAAATTAAAAATCAAAAATTTTCATAATTAGGGTAAAATGACTATTTTGCCCATAGTACAGCAAAAAGTCCTAAAAATCTAAAATTTGACACGTGGATACTCAAAATCAGATATTTATATACAATTAATTAATAAAATACAAAATAACAACAAAAATAACCAAATTTCCCTTGCATGGCCGGCCACCTAGGAGGATGTGCCTAAAAAGTTACTTTTTGCCTTTTTAAGCTTAAAAATAAGAAAAAAATGTATAAATTAAGTATTATTTTGACCCAACACTTTTATACAAGCAATATACATACTAATATAATAAAATAGGTTAACAAAAGCAAACAAATAATTATTTAAAATTTTTACACAATAAATAAGTCAAAAAGTCAATTCTAGTCAAACTAACTTAATTTAGCTTTAAAGTCTACACTTATTTAATTAATTGCCATCAAAATTATAATAAATCATGGAAAGACTAAATACATTAATATAATAGGTTTTAGTAGATTTAGATACCAAAAAGATACATAAAATTAATATTTTATGCATTTATATTCACAAAAATGTACCAAAATACCATTTAAAACCCAAATTAATTGCAAAATCAGCTTTTTAGTCTCCCAAACAGACCTGGTCGAATTCCCCTTACCCCAAATCTGATTTTGCATATCTCAATAAAGTCCCGCCTCCCATGCAACCAATGAGGGTCCAAGAAAATTTAAATTTTAAATTTAAAAAATAATTACACTCCATTACATTTTTTTTTCTATAAAAACAAGACCCTAGCCTTCACCCTCCTTCATGTAGTTCAGCTCAGAGGTGAGAGACAGAGTACCAAAAATTATCTAAGTGTTCTAAGAGAAGAAGAAGGAGAGAAGAAGAAAGAAGAAAGGAAGAGGAAGGAGGAAGGAGGAAAGGATCAAGGAAGGAGCATTTAAGCTAAGTCCATTTCTTTCTCAATCTTTTTGAGCATAAAAAGAGATAAGCAACTCCCTTAAACCTTCTGATGTTCTCCCACAAAATAACCCTCAATCCATCTCTATAACAAACCCTAACAAAAAGAAATGAAGAATAACTCAAAAAAAAGGCGTTGTAGATGCAAATAGTGGACTACTAGGGCAAGGTTGTGATTTGTATGCGTTTACATGTGTGTATCTTTGAGTTTTATGGCTTAAACATGTTTTGGAGTTTTGGTTTATGTGAGCTTATAACATGCATGCAAAGAAAACACAACGAAAATGGACAACGCATGAGCTAAGATATTAAAACCCTAAGTTAACTGATTTTCTGGACTTAACAAGATTTTTCCACCAACTTTAAAACATCATCCTAAATGTAAAAAATGATCTTGAAGTGATTTTTGTGTCAAGATTTATCTTTTTGACTTATCTTTCATACAAAATTGGTTTGAAGTGATTTCGTTGGGTAGAACTCCAGATATTTTAGTTTTTTCAAAGAGTGTCAAATCTTGACTACTCTACATTGCAGACCTAAAAATCCTAAGTTATAGTGAGAACCGAGCTTGGTTCAAAACATAAAACTTGTAGTGGACATATTTATATTTCTGTCCACCAAATATGAGACATAAATATAAAGTCTTGATGGATCATAATACTTCCCAAAGTACCTGTTGAAGTTCAGTGACTGACAGACCTCTCTGTCACACATTTTTGTGAGATCCAAAACCTATCTTTTTAGAAGAAAAATCCAAAAGTGGTAATGTAACGGCCTAGTGCGTGTTAATTTTGTTCATTAATAAAGAAACCGATGGTGTGTGAAATGTAATTGAGATATAGGATGATAAATGGCAATAATTTGTGGTTAAGCATAGCTTGTTAATTCAAATTCTTGGAATATGAGATTAAAATCAAGTTGTAAATGTGGAATTAAATTAAGAAGTTAATGAAATTAGATTGGAGTGAAAGTAGGCTATTAGAGCTAAGGTTAAAAAAAAGAAAAAATGAGAAAATAGAAGAGGTTAACCAAATAAGGCCTTTAGGCCATTCTAGAAGAATGGAGAGAGAGAAAAAAAATAATAAAAGGGAGCCCTCACCCCCCTTCCACGCCAGACATCTTCTTCTCTTCTTCTTTTCTTCTCTTCTTTGCTCCATGGGAGAATCTACCAAAATCCATAAACCCTAGCCTTCCTCCCTCAAAATTTGAGAAGTTTAGAACAAAATTGAGAGCTAACAATAGAGGAGAGAAGCAATCGAAGATGGAAATCAAGCTTTGAAGCAAGAAAATGGAAGATTGAGCATCAAGAAGCAAACCAAGGAGGCAACCGAAAGTCTAGGAGGAAGAAAGTGGTAGAATCATGAAGCTTAAAGGTTAATTGAGGTAGGATTTAGATTATCTCATATGTTTTGTATGCATTTGGATTGATATTTTGAATATATAAGTATAGTAGATTTCATGCATGATTTGAAGGATTGATAGGGTTATGTGTGAGTTAAGTTGGGTTTTCATAAAAATTGGAGTTTTGGACATGGTTAGCTATGAATTTGTGAGCTTATTGTGTAAAATGAAAGCTTAAATAACCTAAGATTTCATGTTTTTGCATCAATTTGGGTTTGGATAGGTTTTGGCTTCAAAACCTAGTGAAAATCAGTTTTTCGGCATAAGACTACTTGATAGATCGATCGATAGGTCTATCAAGCGGTCAAAGGTTGCTCTTGGTATTTTCTGCAAGCCAGACCACTGGATAGACCGATCGATCAGTCTATCGCGCGGTCTGTTTCACTGGTCAAAATTTTAATTTTCAAATTAATGTATCTCTCTAATCCGAACTCCGAATGGGGTCAATTTTATATTTAAATCGAAGCCCAGGAAATCCTCTTTCCAACAAGACTACGCTCACAAGAAAATTCTTTTTATAGAAAAAGTTATGATTAAAATAGTAAGAGTATGTCAAAATTTCATAACTATTTTTCACCCATTTTTAGCCAAATGTTTGAGAAAAGCTTATTTTCCTTATTATTGGCCCTTTTTACTAAATTTCTAATCTCTTGAGCTAATGGCACACCTATATATATATTTAGATTGAGTTGAGAGGCATGTATTGGTCCTATTGGTTGGGCTTTCCATTACCATAAAAGTGGGTTTCAAATTGATAGGTATATATATATACATGGTGGGTGTTTCCTTTTAAAATAATGTGATCTTTTGCTATCAATCTTGCGTTATTGGTACTTGGTGACATTGAAGTAACGATGTGAGCTATGAGAAAATACATAATAAAATTATTAACTTGAATTGAAAACCTACGGTTGAATGTGGAATATGCATAATGAGGGGCTGCGGTCCTGCGGTGAAAGCCCGTGAAGGTTCATGCATAATGAGGGGCTGCGGTCCTGCGGTGAAAGCCCGCGAAGTGAATTAATGAACCATATGGATTGAAGTGAATTAAGTTGGCCTAGCGGGTCCGTGGTGAAAGACCGAAAACTTACGCAAGATGGGGACCACGTGCTCACGGGTTAGCCCCCGAAACATGGTGTTGTGTCGTGGTGAGTTATAGAGTTATCTATTACCCAATGGTTTCGCATAGCCTATTGGGAATAATAGGGAGGAGTTTCTATAAGCTGCGCCCGACACCGGTTCATTAGAAAAAATACGATTTTGTGAAAATCGAGAAATTAAAATGAATGATTTATAGATGGAAAACAATGAGATAAATG
>JAUMHN010414129.1:0-14025 GCA_032360265.1 Heliamphora ciliata
AAATGGAACAAAAACATGACATGTCACAAGTAGAAGACCTAAACCCTAAGAGGCTTGATTTTCTAGAATTTTGATGTCTCTGCCCTGAGATTTGTAACACCATTACTCTCTATAGAAAATTGATCTAAGATTTATTTTGATTTACAGAGTTAAATATTTGTATTATATGTCATCCAAAATTGGTTTCAACTCATTTGAACAACCAGAACTCAAGATATTGCAATTTTACCAAAGTGTGTCAAATTCTGACCTGTCAACATTACTGACTTGGAAACCCTCTTTTAAAGTAAGATCCGAACTTTGGTCAAAATATGAAAATTGTAGACAACATGTATATATATCTACCCACCAATAATGAGAACAAAATATTGAGTTTTGATAGGTCAAAACCCCTCTGAACGTTTCTGTAGGTTTTCAGCCCTCGAGGAATATTCTGTCACATATTTTTATATGGCCCAAAACCCCTATTTTTAGTGATCTATTACAGAAGTGGTCTACATGAACATTGTAGCTAAAATATCAAAGTATTTTCTTCCCAAAAATAAGACCTTAAATCCTCGGTATGATACCCCAAAACCGTTTCAAACTCTCTGTCCAAAACTAGTTCTGCTGAGTTTTGGCGGCTGACAGAGCCCACTTTTTAAAATGGCCAAAAAGTATAATTTGTTTCAAACAACCAACCTTAGCTCAAAACATGAAACTTGTAGGAAACCTGTTAGAATAAAACATAAAAAAAATGGGCTCTTTTGGACTTCATTTGATATCCCAAAACCGAGAGCAACATAAGCTAGTTTTTGGTAAAAATCTGGAGTAAATGTTGAACTATTTTTGCTTAGAATGAAATGTTCACTCCTTTGCCTTAGGTTTTGGCCTTAGTGATAAACATGAGATTTGTAGGATATATTTTTATCAAAATGGTGTATAAAAATCATAGCTTAATTACAAATCTAGATACCACAAAACTTTGTCACCCCTTTTAATTTAATACTTGATATTTGGACTTAAAATTTCTAAGTGTATGCTTGAGTACCCTTATTGTGAGACCCGAATTCTATATGATGATCGAATTGAATTAATTGGTTAGTGCTTTTAACAGAATATATGATGATTTAGAACTCATGCTATCTTCTTTGAATCATATCTTGAGAATTATAGTTCATACTTCACATACTTGTACCTTATGCTTTGTGCGTTATACTATAAATTTTGCCATGCTAGTTGATGCCATGTTATAAATAGTTGTTTTTGATATCCATATCATACATTATTGACATTTTCACTTGCATCCTGACATATTGGAGTCCATCTGTATAAACCGTTGTTGGGATGAGCTGTGTTGAGATAGTCAATTATTGGTTCTGTATCTAGGGCGTCCCTGGTTACCATTTTCAAAAATGTTTTGGGATGTATTCCCCTTGTACACCCTGGGTGCGTCCCCGGTGTTACAAAATTGGTTTTTACACCTTGGGTGCGTCCTCGGTGTTTGAAATGGTTTATGGATACTGTTGGGCACCATGGGTTCGTCGCTAGCGTTTTGGTTTTGATAGCTCGAACTTTGGGTAAGTTCTGAGATAGCCGAATTATGGCGGTCTTAAATCCCTCATATTGGGACTTTGTATAATGTGAACTTTTCTTGAATCCTCTTAGACTTTGGGTTAACACCGGCGAAGGCATTACGCATCTTAAGGTGGGATCGGTTGGTCCGGATAAGGGTGGCTAAATAATTGGGTGGCCCGCCCCCACGCCGTTGCCATTGAGTAAAACAGTCGTGGCATGAAGCCAGACGATGTGTGGTTACTATTCGCAACGACACACGATGATGGCTTTGGTGATCAATTTGTCCAATGAAGTCTACTCTGGTGATTCCAGGCGTGGAATTCTTGTTTCTTATCTGGGTGCATTTTGGTTGGGCATCTGCATTTCACACATGTATATTTATTGACTTATCTGTTATCATGTTATAAATTTGTCTGTCTCCTTGACTATAAACTGTACTGGGTGTTATACGGTATGTGTTGCAGTAAATTTTGTGGTGTGAGATTAGTTAAAAGGTTGGAATGTTTTGCTTCTGGGTCTTGGCTCATGGCATTCGTGCCACAGGTATGGAGGAGTTCTTGGAGGAAGTCAACCCCGAGGGAGAAGAAGATTTTGAAGAATAGGGTGAGTCCTAAGAGCACACGAATCCAGCTGATGCATTCTGAAGAGTTGAAGCTTCTACTTTTCGTTTTTATATTCAGATTTCTCGTGTTTAGTGTAATTGTTGAAATTTCTTGGTGGAACTGTAATACTTATGTACTTTTGAAAGGTTTAGAATATATTTATGATGTAATAAATAATGTATGTAAATATGAATGTATGGTTAGAATATCCCTTTATTTATATTTATGTATGTCCCGACGTACCCGGAGGACGGGGCGTCACATAATCTATCGAGAACTCGTACCGGCAGAACCTGGACAGCTTTAGTCTTAAAGACAAGTTATGAATATACTGTTCAACCTGCCCGCATATTTATAGCGTTATAGCAAGGACCTGTAGAGTAATTATGAATCAAACTTCTACTGTGACACAGATACCCATCTAGCGGTTTCTATAATTAAGCAAACTTCACAGCGGTATCCGTAATTATAAAAATCTTGTAACGATTTCTGTAATTTTTATAAAATACTAAATTATAGTTCACACCACTAAAGAACTATAATTGCACTATGACCACAATATTAAGGCCATCTTGTATTGAGCTCCTATTATTAAATGCTTAATATTTCTCCTCACATTAAGATTCTCGATAACCGCCTATTAAATTTAATTACTGATAATTTAATTTAATCGGCATCAAATCTACCTGTAGGGTTTGGACATGTCAAAACTTATAAGCTTCCTAAGCGGGTATCGTCAATCCCAATCATTCGAGATGCGAATTCCATCAATAATTAATATTCACCATATTAATGATACATCTATTCAACTCATCAGAAATATACACCCATATAAGATCGCAGTCTCTAATGAATCAAAACAACGAATATTAAATATATGCAAATCAATTATTATTTCAAGATTAACAGTATAAGCACTATTCATAATAACCTTCTGTGTAAATTAATTTATATAGTCCGTTTAAATTAATTACCCCAATGTGTCCCGTTCAATACATACAAAGTGTACTAACTCAGAGAGTCAAAATAATAGACGACGCTATTATATGTTCCCTATAATCAAGACAGACTTACTAAAACTCTGTGCTACAGTCGTACCGATGGTATCTCCATTTCTATCTAAACTGTGAATATAAAACTTATATTCTATAAAAATCTAAAATTTGATCTTCAGCATACAAGCTGTACTCTACACACTAGATTAAATACTATACAGAATAAAAGACATCTATGCATAACATTAAAGAAATAATATATATACATTACTCATTAAGATTCTCACAAAATAAAAAATTAATTTTATTAAAATAAAATTAAATACTAAAAATATAGTTTTGAGTATACAAACCCTAACACATAATTCATAGCCTTTTATATAAAGATCTACATCTTTGTCTTAAAGTGTTTCATTGTAGTTATAGGGTTTGATATCTAGTTCTACCGAGATCCTATCAAAAGACTCTCCTAAGAACATATACCGATCAGATTGATGAATAACCCTCCCACTACGACGAGGCACTACCTGTGTCTATGTACTAGCAGTAGCACGCTTTGAAGAATCTGAAGTCTGTGCAGCAGCACCCTGTTCATTATTTGCACCCGTCCCGATAATCTTCCCACTACGACGAGGTAATGGGATATCAGTGACTTGTGATTGCTCTTCTATTGTACTAGTATTTTCTCTTTGTTTTTCTAGGACAATTTTAATATTGAGCCTGCATTCCATAATATAATCCTCTTCCAAGAATCGGGCCTCTTACTCATCTTACCCTCTAAGTAGGATTCACAAACTGGAACTGCCTCCACTTCCAATAAATTTAAAGGTCCATCTTCTATCAGTCTATTTATTCTTTTTAGATTAATATAACCCAAACTTAAGTGCTAAAGAAACATTTTGTTCATTGAAGAAGAAAACTTTCTCTTATATGGTAAATTTCATGTGTTATTGAATTCAGTTATTTGCAGTGTAGGAGAGATTGGAGTAATAACATAAATATCATCCACTAATATATCAGAATAAATAACTCTTTTATTATCCTTAATAATCATAGTGTTATTAAAATAGACCAAATATCCGTCTTTAACAAATCTAAAAACGAAAACTAAGTTCCTTCTAATGGAAGCTACATAAAGACAATCTCTCAATATTAAAATTCGATCTCTACTAAAATTAAGAGTGACATCTCTCACTACAACTGCTGTTACCTTTGTATTATTGCCTATATACAGGTAAATCTCTCCATCACTAAATTGTCGGGTTTCTTGAAAACCCTGCAACGAATTACAAACATGATTATTGACTTCCTGTATCTACACACCAAGTACTAGTAGATAACACCACTAAACATGTTTTTACAATGAGTAAACAGAAATTATCTTGTTTGTTGAGCTTACTAAGAAAAACTGGACATAACTTTTTCTAGTGTCGTGTCTGGTTGCAATGAAAACATCGATCTTTTGGCTTTTTCACACTAGTCAGTGACCCACTAACTACGTTTGAAATCGTGCCACCTTATTTCTGAACTTTTTTCTTCTTTATGCCTTTCGACCCATAAGAATAACTATTTTCATAAACAAATAGATTTTCCCGCATTGAAGGAATACTCTTGGTAGTTAAAACTATATCCAAGTTACTTTTTCAGTCAACAAAATTTGATCCCATTAGTTTGTTTTCTTTCAATATAACTGTGAGTGAATTGAAAGCCATTTTATTCCTGAGAATCACGTAATTAAAAATAATTGTTAATTATGACAAACAAAATTTTAAATTTTATTTTAATTTGGTTCTCTCTACCATTTTAAAACTAATTCACCAGCAGCGTGGTAACCTGAGAATAGCATACCTCGATGGGAGAACGTGTCACGTTCCAAACTCCAGGTTACATGAAACACCCATAAACAAATAACATAACACCCAGCCCGAGAATACACTCTCAATAGAAAACATACATGCATTATATATAATCGCCAACCGGCTTACATTACATGGCCCCAACGCCAAAAAACATGTTACAGTATACATGTTTAAAAACGAGTAAAAAGGAAGACTACAGAGCTTTCGCCCCTCTAGCACCTCCAGATCAACCTACGTGACCGGTACCTGAAAAACATTTCAAATCTCACATCGTGGGCCAAAGCTCAGCAGAAACTAGACAGCACATGAAGTATAAGCTAAACATGGTAGGAAAATGAGGTGCAATTTTCGACACTCTTTCAAGCCTTCAAAACGAGTTTTCACATGCAACGGAAATGCGAGGATAAAAACCATCTTTTGACTCACTCACAAGAGCCCTGAAAATAGTCGAAAAAGGGTTTTTAGATCGCGATTCACACGAGCCTTAAAAATAATTTAAAACTGGTTTTATCCGTCCCACAATACAGTACATGCAATCCATGATACATATAATCGGCCCTCACAAGACACAATAACAGTTCTACAGAAACACGGTGGTACACACCCATCACAAGAATTTTCTCAGACAATCACTGAAGGACCATAGCCTTAACCATTTCACCGTTAACTGGAGTTAACCTATACAACACATGCAACTCACGCGACACACGCATCTTGTACACACACACAACGCACACACGCCACCCACATGACACAACACATGCTTACCTTATAACGCCTCACATGTAACACACACAACACAAGCTTCTTCAGGACCTCTTTTTCGTCCTTCAGAATCAGACACACACGTCTTTAGGCCCACATTTTCGTCTTTCAAACTCACGCACATCTGCATCATCAGGACCACATTTTCATCCTTCAGATACTCACACAGTGCATCATTAGGACCACATTTTCATCCTTCTAATTATCGCACACAAGTGCATCGTTAGAACCACATTTCTGTCCCTCCGATGCCCACGCACGGTGCATCATTAGGACCACATTTCCGTCTTTCTAATTCTCGCACACAAGTGCATCGTTAGCCAGAGTTAACATAAATCTTGGACCACATTTCCGTCCATCGTTTGCCAGGGCTAACATTCGTCGGGCCACATTTCCACCCACGGACCACTTTTTCGTCCAACTACATAAGCACACACACACACACACACATGTTACTAAAATCAAAATTTTAGGTACCGCAAAACCTCGTATCCGTCCTGCAACATGCATAATTAAAACTAGAATTTTAAACGCACATAACCACGTAAAACACTACGTTTCACATAACGACACCACATGCCACGCAACCAAACGTCCACTCACCGGACAACCCGTCCTCTCATCGGGACAACCAGCCATGTAGAAAACCAAAACCTAACCCAGAGGCTAACACCACTCGTGCGCTCGAGCGCTCAACCACCGCTCGAGAGGTCACCCACCGACCCAACTCTCGGCCACTTGCCTGCTCGAGCGCACAACCACCGCTCGATCGGTCACCCACTGACCCAACTCTCAGCCACCTACCTGCTCGAGCGCACAACCACCGCTCGAGCGGTCACCCATCGACCCAACTCTCGGCCACCTGCCCGCTCGAGCACACAACCACTGCTCGAGCGGTCAACGTTGGGAGAAAACCAGAACTAAGAAACAAAATCAAACCCCCGCACGCAACAATGCACTAACCACCACAAATACAATCGTGCACCAAAAACTCACATCTAACCATGCGCGTCATACACCCAACACAGACCCACGACGCCCACACGCGCCCAACACAAACCCATGAGCCCACACGCGCCCAACACAAACAACAAACCTACAGAACACTACTTAATCAAAGGCCAACACAAACCTCCCACAAAACGGTTCTCACCAAGACCCCATCTTTAGAAAGAACACCAGACCCAACACGTCCCGCACCAAACGATGCACCAACCACCACGCACTCAACCGTGCACCAACACCATGCATGAAATGACCAACACCCTCTCCGTGACTTCAATTAACATGACCCCATAATCCAATCAACTAAAAATCACTAGAGGGGAGTAGTCGATCGAGCCCCATAACCCAATCGACCAAGAGGCCACTATACGACCAAAAGAAACCCCCAAGGCCCCAACACAACCAACACGAGCTCCCTCATGCCCAACACGGCCAACACGGACTCACTCACGTCCAACACGGTCAATACGAACCCACTCGCGTCCATCACAAGCCCACGATATCCCAAGAAACAAGAAACTTGATAAAAAGCTCCATTAAGGATGAAAAACAACCATCCCAAACGTTCGGCCAAAAATGGGTGAAAAATAATTTAGAAATCTTGATATACCTCCACTCTTTTGACAGTAACTTTTTCTACATAACGAATTTTAAGCCGAGAGAGGTTCCATTGGAAAGAGAACTTGCGGGGCTTTAATTTGAGTATAAGAACGACCCAATTTCTAGTCCGAATGAGGGAGATAACATTAAAACAAAACGTCCCTACGCAGCCAGCCCGCTCGAGCGGATATCGAGCGCTCGAGCAAGCTACCACCCGAGAAAAACCCAGATTTCCTATTCTTGAGTGTTCTAAACCTCCAAACTCCCCAACACCCATTATGATGCTTCAAAACACACTTAAACTTACCGATTTGTATGTATAAAACACTCACGGACATACACAGGCCTAAAACATCTAGAATCACCGAACAAAAAACCTCAAAACCCGATTCTATCCACCGAAATCAACTCAAAACCCCTTTTTGAAACAGAAATATGATTTTCTTGAAACAAGTTAGATCTATAGCGATCTAACCGTTAAAAATACACACGATTACCTATAACACCCTTATAAAACATGAGAGTCTAGGATCCTTACCTCGGTGAGTTAAAAATTTGACGTCTCGAACCACGTGCAAAATCGAGCTTCGTCGAAATCAAAATCTGACCGAATGGTTGC
The DNA here is from genome assembly GCA_032360265.1 of Heliamphora ciliata. Taxonomy (NCBI): domain Eukaryota; kingdom Viridiplantae; phylum Streptophyta; class Magnoliopsida; order Ericales; family Sarraceniaceae; genus Heliamphora; species Heliamphora ciliata. The sequence continues at coordinate 8,003 of JAUMHN010414129.1, forward strand.
GTAGCCCTCGATGCCGATACCAAGAATCCACAGTCTGATCGTCGAAAATCGAGCCCGGGCCCCCGAGATATTAGAGAGAAGGCAGAGCATTTGGTGAGATTCAAAAGCTAGAAAGAGAGAACAAAGGATATTTTGAAAAAAAATATATCTAAAGGAAGATATTTGTAGGCTCGCCAAAAAATATATATATATATTTTTTTAAAACCTACGCCACAACAGCAAACGGCCCCAGGAACTAACCCCACATGCATATCTAAGCCCGATCATGCATCAAAACGCATATAAACATGCAGCAACAAAAACACTAAACGCGCGTCGAAAAACACCAAAAAAGAAAACGGGTCAGGGTCTCACAGAATGTGTACTATCCTTCATAAGACCAGACAGACTAATTCTTTTAATTTTACTATCTGCGCAACTGACCATGTCAAGTAAAATTAAATAGCTGACATAGTTTCGGTCCAGTAAATAATAGCAGTAACTCAGATAGAGAGGAACTAATTATTTACAACTAAGTGTTAACCATTATCTAATTCCAAATCAATCGAATCGCAATAAACTCTTCAGATGGAGAAGTGATCCACACTAATAATTATCTAAAATTATGCCTAAAAGAGATTTGTACTGGCGATACCGTAATTAATCTGTCCGATGGAGAGGAAGGCCTTACTATTAACACGCAGAATTTAATTATACCGCCTACAAATTGGTGATGGAGATCGCAGGACTTATCTGTGAATAAATTTCCTCTCTCAGATTTTTAAAATATTTTTAAGGGTTATAAAAATATGTTTAATTAAATTAAATTTATTAATTTCGAAAACCACACGATCTGAAATAATCAAACATCTTTTCGTGTACACAATTTTAAAGATTCTGGTTTGACAAACTACCTTTTCGTGTTTTAATGCACAACAAATAAAATTTAATAAACGTAGAGTTTTTTCTTTAGCATTTCAGTTAAGAAAGTGATTAAATGTATTTATTTATTTTATTTTTTGTTCAATATTTTTTGGAAAAAATAATTTATTTAGATTAAATATTTTTCTATTTAATTAATTCAAAACTTAAAATTAATTTTCACGTTTTCTGAAGATATTCGATTTTATGAAAAATCATCTTAAACATGATATTTTATAAAAAAAATAAAATATCTAAAGTTTTTTTTATTTAATTAAAAACTTTAATTAAAAAAACTAAATTTTATTTTTTCATTACAAAATATTTAATTAAAATTGAATTTCTCGAATTAATTAAATTAACAAGATAATATAAAACAGATATATAACATCCACATAGTTCATATATATATAAACATGATATCTATATGTTTTGATTTTATGATCAAATAGAAACTCTGGTAAGTTTTAAACTCCTGCTAAAGATAAGCTATATCAATCTTCGTTCCTATTAGCTTCTTATATCTCAAATGCATCAGGATTCTTCGATACACTTTAATATATACAGATATATCATATCAATATCAAAACACATTAGAAACATCGAGCCAAGACAGCCCGAGAGAGCTCACAACCATTGGCCACCTTGCATCGCCGCTGCTAACATTGCCGCCACCATTACGCGGCTTTTGCTGCCACCTTGGTGCTCCGTTTTTGACGACGTTTGTATTGAAAAATAGCTCTCAAAAATAGTATTTTTTTAATCAAAAAATTAGTCTAAAAATTACCTGAAAAATAGTCGAAAAATTGCTTGGAAACTGTTGTCGTCATTGACTAGCACAGCCGCCCTGTTTCGCCGCCCATTTGGGCTTTTTTAGGTAGTGTTTTTGCTCCCGTTTTTTTGAAAAAATAGCTCAAATATCCATCCATCTGTTACTTTGAAGAATGGCTCAAAAATAGTCTCAAAAAAACCCCAAAACAGCCCTGAAGGGCAGCCACCTCTGTGCCGCTGGTTGTCGCTACCTGGATTTTGTGCACTGTTTGGCCCAGGTTTTTAATGGTTTTTTGGACAGTGTTTTAAGGTATGTTTACTGCTATTTTATGCCTAAAAATTTCTCAAAAATAGTTCCAAAAATGATCTAAAAAATAACAAAATCGGCCCCGAACCGCTGCTGACAAGGCCACCAGTGTTGGGCTATATCTACTGATTTTTTTTTGACTATTTTTGACTTATTTTGTTGCTATTTTTAATACATAAATACTACAAAAACTTATCAAAAAAACTATATTAAAACCGTTAAAATATTACCGCGATCCGTGGCCCGTAAAAATCCAAAATCACCGCCGATGCCACCGTCTGTTCTTCGTGTTTTTTGATATTCAACATATTCTTAAAATAATATAAACAGATATTTAAAAATAGAAATTGGTAGTACATCAATACCTATGTCCCGAAGGTACACATTCGATTATAGAAAAAACTTAACATATCACAATCAACTCTCGTGATTAAAAAAAATTAAATCATTATTCAAACCATTTAATCAAACATGAATAAATAGATGGTCATAAATCTGAGATTAGATTGCCTACAAAACCAAGTTAGTATAGTTCTAAAACTACCTAACCCCGATAAACAGTAAACAAAAATTAAAACGACTCTGATACCAATTGTTGGAGGCAAAACTGTCAAGATTATTATTTTTGTAAACGATTTTCGATAAAAACATAACTAGACGGGCAAGTGCCGAAATAGGCTCCAGATAAAACTTTTGATAATGAACGATCAAAATTAAAACTCGTGCAACCACAGTTAATTTAGAAGAATAACTTTTACCGGTCGATTCTTCAACTACAATTTTGATTCTGAATTGAAGCTCTCAGTAAACCTTTTACTATATTCCAATATGCGATTTCCAAATGTAGTGTGGGCTACAATGTATTGAGAACTCGTACCGGTAAAACCTGGATAACTTTAGTCTTGAAGACAAGTTATGAATTGAGTTTAACCTACCCGCATATTTATAGGGCTACAATAAGAACCTATAGAGTAATTATGACAAAAACTTTTGGTGGAACACAGATACCCATCCAACGGTTTTCAAAATTAAACAAACCTCACAGTGGTATCTATAACTATGAAAATCTTGGAGTGGTTTTTGCAATTTCCATAAAACACTAAATTATAGGTCGCACCACTAAAGAACTATAATTACACTCTAAGCCATAATCTCAAGTCCTTCTTGCATTGAGTTCCTGTTATTAAATGCTTAACTCGTCTCTCCACGTTATGATTCCTGATACCCGCCAATTAAATTTAATTACAGACAATTTAATTTAATCCACATCTTGAAATTCTTTAAGCCATTCCGCTTAACTTATTTAACCGCTAGATAATTAAATTCACCTATATGATTTGATATGATGAAAACATATAAGTTTCTTTAAGGGAGTATCGTAAATCCTGATCATTCAAGACGTCGATTCCGTCAATAATTAATATTCACCATATAAATAATACCACTATCTAACTCATCGGGAATATAGACCCATATAAGATCGCATTCTCTAATGAATCAAAATAACGAATATTAAATATACACAAATTAATAATTATTTCAGGATTAAAAGTATAAGTACTATTCATAATAACCTTGGGGTGTAAATTAATTTATATTGTTGGTACAAAATTTATTGCCCCAATGTGTCTCGTTTAATATACACAAAGTGTACTAGCAGAGAGAATCAGAACAATAGACGATGCTATTATCTGTTTCCTGTAACCAAGACAGGCCTATTAAGATTCTGTGCTACAGTCGTACCGATAGTATATCTATTTTTATCTAAACTGTGAACATAAAATTTATATTCTCTAAAAATCTAAAATCTGATCTTCTATATGCAAGTTGTACTCTACACACTAGATTAAATATTGTACAGATTAAAGGACATCCGTGCTTAACATTAAAGAAAATAATATACAAACATTACTCATTAAGATTATCATAAAATGAAAAATTAATTTTATTAAAATAAAATTAAATACTAAAAATATGATTTTCAGTATACCAACCCTAACACTCTCATGTTCCGAGACTGTAGAACAAGTTCATCGATGCATTGGCTACTTTGGCATCAATTATTGGCATACCACCTGGGGTCAGGATGAGACCATTGATAATTGAGCAGAAAAGAAAACTGGCATATGAGATGACGATAACAATCGAAGAAAGCACAAACAAACTACCTTAGTACTTCGACATTTAGAACATTGTGGGTAAAGGAGAATACTCCAAGTTTTCCAGCAAAAAGGTCAAAAGAGCAGTAAGGAGATTATTTGCCTAATTTATCATTTGCGGAGAAAGATTGTACAAACGAGGGCATTTTGGAGTCAATAAACTATGTGTCAGCAGTGAAGAGGGCTGAGAATTGATGAAAGGGGTACATACGGGAGTCTACGAGCTCACATGAGTAGAAATATGTTAGCCAAAAAGATCTTACGATAAGGATATTTTTAGATGACAATGGAGATAAATTGCATACAGTTTGTGTGAAGGTGCCATAAGTGTCAGATCCATGCGAACCTTATACAAGTTCCCCCATCCTAGTTATATAGCTTGATGTTGCCATGGCCGTTCTCAGTATAGGGTATTGATGTGATTGGCAGAGTAACACCAAAGGCTTCGAATGGGCATAAGTACATTTTGGTGGCCATCGATTATTTTACCAAGTTGGTGGAAGCTGCCTCCTATTCGGTGTAGAAAGCTTCTCATGTTGCCAAATTTATCAAATAGAATATCATTTTCAGATACGGGGTTTATCATGATGTTATGTCAGACAACAGTTCACACTTCTAAGGTGAGGTCTTGGACCTTTTTGAAGAATATCGAATTGTGGCTTACAAGTCGTCGCCGTACCAACCACAAACCAGCAGGGCAGTCGAAGCAGCAAACAAGAACATAAAGAAGATTCTACAAAAGATGATTAGCTCAAACAAAGATTGGTCGGAACATCTACCACTTGTACAATGGAGGTATAAAACAACGTTTAGAGCTTCAATAGGAACCACGCCTTACTCATTAGTGTATGGAATGGATGATGTACTGCCCATAGAGGTGGAAATCCCTTCAGTAAGAGTAGTGGATGCGGCTAACATTCTCGAGGTAGTATGGCAAAAAAATCGGATGGAAGAGCTACTCCTGTTTGATGAAAGAAGGGTACAGGCTCTATTTCACATACAAAGATACCAAAGGAGAATAGCTCATGTGTTCACCAAGAAAGACAAGACCTGGGACTTGGGAGAAGGTGACGTGGTTTTTAAGTAAATTAGGGCTCCCGTATTTGACATAAGGGGAAAGCTCAAGCCAAACTGGTTCGGTCCATTTCTGATCAAAACCATTATGACTTGTGGTGAAGTAATCATCATGGATTTGGATAACAATATGTTCTCCACTCCAATCAACATGGACGAGCTCAAAAAATACCACCCTTGAGAGAAAAATAAATAAAATAAAAGCTCGCCAGGTTGAAAATCAAAAAAGATGGCCCAGGCAAAAATTAGAGCAGCCTACAAGCCTGAAAACCCAAAATGGCAACCTTAGCAAAAGTTAGGGTGACATAAAAAAAGAGTGTCAATATCCAAGAGTAAATCGAGCCCAAACTAGGTTAAGGCCTGATTCCACTTTCTTGGGATACGTAGGATGCTACTTTCAAGAAGTCTGGCCACTTTCTTTGTTTTAGCCAGCTTTGAATCTAAATAGGATCAATGCAAATTTGTCTATAAATTCTAATAATAAAGTCATTTGCTGTGAGACCCTAACCTATTTCTTTTTAGGAATAACTTAAGTATTGACGGAGTTTGAGTTAACCGTTGACCTTGGTGTGATGGGTTTTGTTTCTTCATAGTAAAATAGCAAGTGTATAAGAGTTTCACGCTTTTTCGGGTTTGGCAATGGCATGTTTGACTTGGTTTAAGGCTTAAAAATCTATTTCTGCATCGAAAAACACACTGCCAGCAGTTCGGTCGACTGAAGAGCTTGGCCCAATCGACTGAACCAAAAAATTTGGGTTCGATCGACTGAACCTGGGGGTTCGGTCGACTGAACAGAAGGTTTTTGGCGTTTT
>JAUMHN010414140.1:1400-13777 GCA_032360265.1 Heliamphora ciliata
AGCTTATGGAGTGGAAGTAGTGAAACCACTGAAGTTCGAATTGCCAACAATCCGAACAGAAGTTAGCACGCCCAAACTAAACGCACAAGCCTTAACCATGTACCTAGACCTGGCTGAAGAACAAAGAGCAATGGCAGCCATTAAATTGGAAGCCTATCAGCAAATTCTGGCTAAAGGATACAATAAAAGGGTCAAACATCGTGAGTTCAGCGAAGGAGATTTAGTCTTGAGGAAAGTTCTCAGCCACATGAAAGACCCAGCTCATGGGAAGCTCGGCCCGAACTAGGAGTGCCCTTGCGAGATGACCTCTAAGGCAAGCACCGGAGCTTACAACTTAGAAGATATAAATGGCAGGGTCGTCCCTAAGCCATGGAATATGCAATCAACCTACATAAATTTTATTTTTAAATTTTAGTTTTTTGTAATTTTTTAGCTTGGCAATAAAACGCTGTTGTTCGGCAAGAATTCTTCTTTTCAAATTACTTCTTTTTTCAATCAAAGTTTTTATCGAATAATCTCCTTTATAAAAACTTGGGGGGCACATCATGTACTATATATATTCTCCAGTCAATAAGTTCGAGGTATATCCGAACTAAACTAGCCTCTAGTATAGAAGTCAATCCCATACTTGGGAAGAAAAAGCCTAAAAAGGCTAAGTTCAAGGTATATCCGAACTAAATTAGCCCCTAGTATGAAAGTCAATCCCATACTTGGGAAGAAAAATCCTAAAAAAGCTAAATTCGAAATATATCCGAACTAAATTAGCCCCTAGTATGAAAGTTAATCCTATACTTAGGAAGAAAAAGCCTAAAAAAGCTAAAAAGGCTAAGTTCGAAGTATATCCAAACTAAATTAACCCCTAGTATGGAAGTCAATCCCATACTTGAGAAGAAAAAGCCTAAAAAGGCTAAGTTCAAAATATATCCAAACTAAACTAGACCCTAGTATGGAAGTCAATCTCATACTTGGGAAGAAAAGACCTAAAAGGCTAAGTTCGAGATATATTCGAACTAAATTACCCCCTAGAATGGTAGTTAATCCCATACTTTGGAAGAAAAAACCTAAAAAAACTAAGTTCGAAGTATATCCGAACTAAATTAGCCCCTAGTATGGAAGTCAATCTCATTCTTGGGAAGAAAAAGCCTAAAAATGCTAAAGTTCGAAGTATATCCGAACTAAGTTAGCCCATAGTATGAAAGTTCACTCCTATACTTGGGAAGGAAAAGTCAAGAAAGACTGAGTCCCCAAGGCAAACTTAAGTCTAAATTGACTAAGGCCAAAAATGAATAAGTATAAGATAAAGAGATAAGTATGCAAAATAGTGCGTATCTGAAAAAATAAAAAAGCATTCTTCATTAAATAATGAGGGGCTGGAACCCTCGAAGCTACAACCAAAAGCCCCAAGGGGGCCGTACAAGCATCAAAAGGAAGGAAAGCAAAAGATAACTTAGGCACCGTGGCCTAACAAAAAAAAAGGAAAAGAGCCTAAGGCTCCCCAAGGAACTGCTCGGTGGTCTGCACAGGGGTTCCCACCTCTTCAGTCGTTGAAGGAAGAATTTGTTCAAATGCTGGGGGAAAGTCTTGAGCAATAGCAGCAGTTGGAGTCCCCTCCACCTCCATCACTTCATCTTTCTCTTCCTCCTCTACCCGCTTACTCGGGAGAGGGACCTCAGAGAATAGTGGAGAGGATGACTCTACTCCAGCAGCCTTCAAGGCGTCTTCCCAAGCTGCTACATATATGATGCCTTATAGAGTGGGAATCTGAGCCTTGTAATTCTCCGTGGCTTCAGTCACCCCTTCAACATAGGCCTTCTTAGCCTCCTCTTCGGCCTTCCTCTTCTCGGCTTAGGCCTTCCTAGCTTCAGCCTTGGCAGCAGCAAGCTCTTCCTCCTGTTATTTCATTTAGCGCTTTAGAGAAGTTTTTCCACCTCCAGTTCAGACACTCTGGCCCAAGCACTATCCGCTACCAGTCCCCGATCACGGAGCTCAGCTTCCATCTTACCAATTGTCTAGAGGTAGTTGTGATTCCACTGGCACATCGCCACCATCTCAGCTTCCCTCTCCTCCACCCTCTCCAAAGCAACCAGTGTCCATTGAAGACTCTAAAAAAATATTAAGAAGAAAAAGGTTAAGGGAGAAAGAAAAATACACTAAACAGAAATTAATCAAAAGACAAGTGTTACCTGGATGGCGTGCCGAACAACAAACCTGCATAGCTTCTCGAAATCAAATTTCTTAATCTCCTCCATGTTAGAATGGAGGAAAAGGGCTTTGCAGAGCCCAAGAAATGTGTCTGGGGACCTAGCTTTGTCCCCTATGGTGATTAGACGGCTCCCCTTTTTAGCTTGAAGGACTTTGGCGCGACCTCAGTTGGTGGGTCAACCACTTTCTTTCCTTTGTCTTTAGGTGGGGCCTTCCCTCTCCCAGCATTGGGTTCGGTATCCCTAGCCTTGTTTAACCTTTTCGGTGGAGGCTAAGGCTCTACTGTACTCAGCCCAAAAGTGAGCAGAGAGAGCTTGACGATGAGATCTATTATTTTTTCTCGGTGAATCTCCTATGTTTGGGCAGCTGTGGTGATGGTGACCTTCTTTTTGGAGCCCTTGATTGTCAAGAACTTGGTCAGATCGGCGGCAACGGCTTTCCTCTTCACCATCTCATCAATATGAGCTTGGTCAGCAGATTTAGCCAAAGAAGAAGAAGAAGAAGAGATAGAGATGGTGTAACCCGTCGAGGATGGGTCAGGTCGGGCTTGAAGGAGTAGGGGCTGAGCTACGGTGACTTGCCTCTCTCCCCTGGTGAAAGGGAGAACCACGCCTTCGGTAACCTCGACAGGCGCTGAAGCGGGGGCGACGATTTGAACACCAGCTGTGCTCAGTTTGATGAAGCTTCTGCATGTTGGGATGTACTTCAAGTGAATGTGGGTAGCTCGGCTCAGTCCTCTTTGTTCGGGCAAGCCTTTGTATACCCAAACCTTTGCGAGAACGTCCAAATGAATCCCGGGAATAGGGTCCCGAGCTCTACTGTTAGCAATAGCACCTACACCGAACAGAGAAAAGTCTAGGAATGTAGAATAAAAGAGGCATTGGTTTTAAGTAAATACATTAAAACAAACAGTTGGCGAGCGGAGCTATTGGGGCTAAGACCATCCTTCAAGGGAACGGTGAAGATGTCTTGCACCTCTCCGGGATCGAACTTGAAGTTTTCGGTCACGTAGACGAAGTCATCGTCTATGTCTTTACTGGAGTCTGGTAGTTCGATCACGAGCTTTTTGGTTACTCTCTTAACCTTGAGGTAATATGATCCAATGGAATGTTTAACCATATTGTAGCAGTAAATAATATCTCAGATACCGAGATTGGTACCTAGAATACGGTTTAACTCCACAACCTCCATGACTACTCTAAACACGTTAGAGGAGACCTGCATGGGACTTACTCGGTATTGATGAAGAACTCGGCAAAGCAATGGATAATGAGGAAACCGAATTCCCCCCTCTACTATAGCCACAAGTAGGAGGGGGAGTTTTTCCCAATTCCCTTCATGCGAGTCATTGGCATTGACCAGAGTGATGCCAACATTGTTTGGAATTTGGAATTGGTGCCAAAAAGACTCCATAGCCGTCGGTGTCGACGTTAATTTTCTCAATTTGTCCATTTTTGGAAAAAAAAAGTGATGAAAGAAAAAAAACAAAAAAAGGCAAACTAGCCTCAAAGCAACAGAATGAGTAGCAAAAAGGGAAGAGAAAGCTTACAAGAAAAATTTTGACAAAGATGGCAACGGCTTCAAATGCAGTATCCTTCGTCAGAGTTAAGGGTCACTTCGCCAGAATTTTGGTCTTGACGCCAAAAATTGCAAAGGTGTTCTTCTGAGAGTTCAGAAATGACGTAAAAGGCAAAAAAAATGAAAGAATGTCCTTGGAAGGGTTTTTATACTCGTCAAATTCAAAAAGACATGCGCATTAATGCGCCATACGGAGTTAAGGCACGCGTTGATTCCTGAAATGACGCGTGCCCCCTCAGACGCCAATCAGAGCCCACCACGTCATCATTTGGTGGCTCGAGGATGGGCTGTCAATCAAGAGGTGATGCTAAGGGACACAAGCACCCAGAACACCATCCAAACACCGGGCAATGGAAGAGGAAAGGGAAAGCAACGCAACAACTGGACACCGAACCAGAACCCCCAGCCAAACAACATTCGGACAGAGGATTCGTGTCGCTACCAACCTCAATGCCTACGTTGAACAAATGACATGCTGAAGGAACATACACCCAAATACATGTGCCTAACAAACGTTACCCGATATGGCTGGCTTGCCGAACAAATACAGTTCAAGAGAAACTACTCACCAGATAAAAGGCGTACGAAAAGATCTAACTCTTTACTAGGCAGTTCAGCCAAGAGAAAACCAAAGTTAGGGAGCCGTTGAGAGCGGATAAAATTACGGGCTTGGAGCCGAGCCCAAAGCGAACAGGTTTAGACTTGCCTCGAAGGGCCGGCCCACTAACAATTCGGCCCATGACGAGTTCGGACCACCCCAAAGAGGGGCAACCCACAATACTTAAGCCCAAGTCAACCCTGGGTTGAGAGATAACCCTGAAAGTCTCTATTCCGTTACGGCAATTCGGGAAATAGAGTAAGAACTTCCTAATGCAATTAGAATTGCCCAAAAATAAGGCATAATCTCTAGTAAGCCAGAGATTAGGGATAAGAGGAAGAGTCTCAAAAGGACTCAGCCTCCCTGGTTTCGACTCCTATATAAAAGAAGGCGTTCTATACCCCCAGGTACGTAATTCCAGCTTAGTTCTCGATTAGAAGTCTCTTAGAGAGAAATCTAACTTGAACGTCGGAGTGCTTCCTAGTCAAATCAGGCCAGAAAGCACTAACAGTGTTCTTCGTCTTGCAAAAATTTAGGAGCACCACGTGCATCATTCAGTGAGTTTAGCAGCCAGGAGTATGGCTCGAGATTCTGTTCGGAATCATCATATTTGAACCAATCCGATTGATTCTAATTGTACCATCCAATTTATAACGCGTACACCAACTCATTATGTTTTTTAAGTAAAGGTCAATCTCGTGTGGCAAAAGTGGGTGCTAAATAACTTTCTCTTTCGTACTTAGCTCCGAAACTTTATAATCTTATTTTTAGGGTTTCTCGATAGCTTTTTACAAATAAACTTGGTGATAACTCCTTTTCTGATTGTAGATACCTTGAACTTTCATTAAAACTATTATCCACCAAGAAATGAAAACCTACAAATATTACGATTTGTTAACTCCTTTTGATAATGATAAATATCTGTTAAAGAAATCTCCTATTACTAGAATTTTTATGAGTTTTGAATAACAAGATTTGTTTTAATTTTAGAAAATGTATTATCCAATCAAATATTTAAAAAATATTTTTAACTCAAATTTTTTTTTAAAAAAAATAGATTTAGAATTTACAATTCCCATAAAACTTGAATCAACAACTCCATTTACGTTAATATAAATAGATTCCTAGAAAAGGCGGTTCCACGTACAATTGGGTATTCAATTGAATACCCTGAGTTTTTAAATTATATATATATATATATATATATATATATATATATAGGTATTCAATTGAATACCCTGAGTTTTTAAATTATAATTGAATACCCTGAGTTTTTAAATTATATATATATGTATATAGGTATTCAATTGAATACCCTGAGTTTTTAAATTATATATATATATATATATATATATATATATATATATATATATTTTATTTATATTAATAATTTAAAAACTGGAACACTCTATCAAAAGATTTGAGTACACTCAAAAGGCTTAAATATTCTGACTAAATACTTAAACACTCAACTAAAGCCTCGTTGTCTTGGTTTTAAACAAAATTTTAAATTTCACTTAAAATTGCTTTAAGAAAAATAAGCAAAAAGCTCATTTGGTGAACTGTAGGGTGACTTTAAACTAAAAAACAATACACTAAAAAAATGGCTTAAAGTGGCTTTGAGTCAAAAAGAGCTTTAAGTCAAAAAATTTTTTTATAATTTTTCAAAATTTATTTTTACACAATTTTATATTCAATATAAATCTTGTTTGATAGATTTTGGAGAATAAATTTTAAAAATATAATTTTTATAAAAACGGGTGTGTATAATAAAAGTTATGATATTTTTAAAAAATATATAAAACTGTTTTATGTTAAAAAAAATAAAAAACCTAAAGGGCTAAGATTTTTAAGTTTCCAAACGAGGCATTTTGGTTTTTTTTGCCTTTAAACAAAAAAGGAAAAAGTCCGACTTAAAGCTTGTTGCCAAACGAGACCTAAATGCTTGAACCCCTAGCCAAATACTTAAACGCCCAACCGAATGGTCATATATATTGAAAAAAATGTATTTGATAGTGCTCATAACGTAGTTATTATACAACAATTTTAAAAAATGAGAAATTGTCATGCACAATTACAAATGTCTATATATCTATGATTTTTAATGAAAATGATTATATCAATATATTAAATTTATCGTATTTTTTAGATATAAAATTTTTGAACTAGTTTACTGTCTACCCTAAAAATATTTCCAGAGCTGCCTATGATTCTAAGCATTTATATATTATTCAACAAAATAAATTGCGATCTTGAGAAACAATAGAAATTAGGACAAACACATTTCCAGAGAGTTTATATGACATTTTGAGAAGTTTCTATTTTTAATTATCAGTATTTTAGAATATTTGTAATGTCATCGAAATGTTTCTTAATTCTTTCATTTGTCCCCAAAATGAGATTCCTTTGTAAAGAAATGTGGCAAGAAATCACTTGTCTCAAAAATTATATGTTTTTATATTTTAATAAATTAAAAACTGTTAGATATGACTCGATATTATCGTGTCTCGAAATTCTCATATGATTTAATAACCTTCAATGTATTAGAACAAAATAACACATAATTTCCAAGACAGAAGATCGTTGCTTGCCCAAGTTTTTTGGTATTTTAAACCACCCTTAACAAAAACAAATCCTATTCCTTTGGTACAGGCGTTGAAACTATTTTAGTAATATGCAGGGTTATAATTCATTTTTTCTATTTATGAATTTCACATAAAGTTTGAAAAATATTTCTTAATTGATGTAACTTGTCCATAATAACAAGTATGAGATGCTATTTTGGTTTCTTAAGCATTAGTTCAATACATCCCTAAGAAGAAAGACTATGAAAATGTTTTGCATTTTGAGATAGAGTTTTGATATATGCACAAATTCACGCATAAAATTATGCCCATTTCTTTTATATGGGGTGAGTCTATAAAAATATGGAACTCATTATATATATAATTATTGTATGCCCGGTTATATGTTTTGCATATGTGCATATAATATATATTTTTTAAATAGTGACAAGAATCACAATTTACTAAAAAATGTTAGGTGCACAGATTTAGATACAAAATTAGACACAGTTTTCTTATATGGGGTGGGCCCCATAATTATATAGGACTCACTTCATGTAAGAGGAATGTATTTAAATTTGTGTTTTATAAGTGTACATATTGCAAAACTCTAAAATAATTATTTGCAAAGTCCAAAAGTCTGAACAATTTTGTGGGACCAGCTCGAAGAATTGGGTATATTTTTGCCAATGGTGCATGTAGAAACAACCAATTCGTTTGTCCTAAGGCTCGGGCAAGCCTTGCCCAAGCCAATTGGGCTCCAACCGAAAGTTCGAAAGGAGGATTGGTCTAGTTAATGAAAAAAAAAAATTTAAGAGAGATTTAGGGCTGAGCGTGATTCTAGGTCTCGATCAATAATTTTATTCAGCCCTAGCCCTTGTTTGGGATGTGCTTAAAAATTTAGTTTTTAAGAGATTTAATTTTTTTAGGAAAAAAATTAAATTGTTTAAGGGATAAATTGTTTAGGAGAGTTTTTTTTTTAGTTTGCTTTTATTGAAATGTCTAAAATATCTTTATTTTTTGCTTCAATGATATAGTCTTTGGAATACTGGCACGTTTTTTTTTAAAAAAAATTTAGCATAGAATTGGATTTTTTAATTAAAGATATTATAATTATTTCACTCGAAAAAAATTACGGTGTTAAAAATATGTATAGGCTTTTTTAAAAAAAAAAAGCAAGGAAAAATATAGTGGATTTTTTAGGGATGGGAAATACTCCAGCTTAAAAACTAGCTTTTTAACAAAAATAAATAAATTTTTTAGAGATGCCAAACATGAGCTCAGTTAATAAAAAGAATTAAACTAATAGGCATTGAGCACAAATTAAGCATACAAAATGATACAAGTAAAAACAATAACTTTCATTAATCAAACAGAGTACAAAGCAAATATATTAAAAATATATATATTGTTGGTGTCCGCCCTATTTGAGGCAACATAATTATATTAGAAATCTAATATAATTAAATTAAATTAAAATTATTAAAAATAAAATTAAAAAAGAAAAAAGAAAAATTGCCTAGTGTTTTTAGAATCTTTATTATGTTAGATGTCCTAACTAGTTAGAAAAACTTTATCATCAGGCAATAACCTTAACAGGCCTCTATATATATGAATCCTCCACATGGGTTCGGAGATTATAATCACAAGAAGACAAAACCAAAAACAATTATTCTGATTTGATATTTGGTGGCCATCTGATGAGAGAAAATCAATTCAACAGAATTGAGCAGCAGCGCTTCATCAGCAAGCAACAGCGCCCGGGGAAATTTTTGAAAGAAACAGCCCATGTTTGCGCACAGATTAGATGTCAAACAAAACTCGATCATAGTTAAATTTTTGGAGTATACTTTTGGTACTTGATTCTTGTTAATTTACGGTATCGATTATCAACAAGTGAAATCTAAACTTAATTTTATTTATTTGATCGGAATTTACCTAACGGTGACGAGTATTCAATATTTTGTTATCTCGAGAATATAATTTTTGATGTTGTCATCCTCTGGATATCTGGAAAGAGTTAAAACTGTAAACTCGTTATTTTGACATAATGAATGAAGATTTGAAATTGGATTTCGATCTTATGATTTTTTCCTTTTGGGGTTTTTCACATAAAAATTAGGGTTTTGCACTTTCTTTGATTATTATTTTTATTGCTATTATTGATCTCATTTAATTAACTACGAAAAGAGGAGAAAATATTTTATTCCACTGCAAGCTATTTTTGTTTAATTTTTCACAACAGTGATATCAGAACTCGGTTCAGAAACGGTCCGGGCATATTCAGTTCTTATGTTTGATTAAATGGAGAAATCATTTGGTGCTACGATTAAACTAAACTCATCGAACTATTCGATATGGAAACCGCAAATGGAAGATGTCCTTTACACTAAAAACTTATACCTACTGGTTGAAGATGGCAGCAAGAAGTCAAAAAAAAATACTACTGATGATGAGTGGATGTTATAAACAGGAAAACAATGTCTCAAATTCGTACATGGGTGAACCAGAGTATTTTTAACCACATGGCTCAAGAAACCAATGCCTATATGTTATGGAAGAAATTATAGTCAATGTACAAGAGAAAAACTGCCCATAATAAAACATCATTGATTAAACGATTGGTGAATCTAAAATACAAATTAAGACAACCGAAGTGTAACCGAGCACCTGAATGACTTTCAGTAGTTGATCAATTAGTTGACTACCATTAAGTTGGTTCTAGATGATGAGTTGCAGGCCCCACTTCTATTGAGTTCCTTACCAGATAGTTGAAAAACACTAGTTGTGACAATTAGTAACTCAGTACTGAATGACGAAGGTACCATTGATATGGTAAATGACAACATGTTCAATGAGGAGGTGAGACGGAAGGAGTAGAGAAGCACAGCCAAATCACATGCCTTGGTCACAAACAAAAGGGGGAGGAGTACAAACAAAAATTCTTCCAATAGTGACAGGCCAAGAAGCAAGTCAAGAGAGAAAACTTAGTCCAGGAAGGAGATTAAATGCTTCTATTGCGACAAAACAGAGCACATGAAAAAAGAATGTAGAAAACTAAAAAGGGATCAGAAATAGGGCAAGTTTAACAATAAGAAAGATCATAAGGATGCAGCTGCAGCAGCTTCAGATGCAGGTGAGACCATTATTGTTTGTGATGACGAGTATATTGAGATCACTAGACAGGACTCCAGTTGGGTGATTGACTCTGGTGCCTCCTTCCATGTCACCGCACATAAGAAATACTTCATGATTTATACAACCAACGATTTTGATCACGTTAGAATGGGTAATGAAGGTATGTCCGACATAGTGGGAATGGGAGATGTCAGTCTAAAGACTACTACATGCTGTAGTTTAGTACTTAAAGACATCAGACATGTGCTAGAGATCAAGTTTAATCTCATATCCTCCGATTAGTTGGATGATGAAGGCTACAAGAACTACTTCGGGGATGGAAGTGAACACTCAGCAAAGGGTTCCTAATTGTTACAAAAGAAAAGAAGACATCCAATCTTTATACCTTACAGGCAAAGCTTAGTAAAGGAGTTACCAACGCAGTTGAGTAGGACGCTACCACCGAGCTATAGCACAAGCGGATCGAACACATGAGTGAGAAAGGCATGCAAATTCTAACTAGTAGAGAGCTTCTACCTAAGGTAAAGGGTATTTGTTTCAAAACTTGCATCCATTGTTTAGTTGGCAAACAACATAAAATTCCGTACAATAGAGTCCCAACATCTAGGAAGTTAAATATTTTAGACTTAGTACATTCTAATGTTTGTGATCCTATGAATATTGCTACTATGGGTGGTGTTAGATATTTTGTTACATTTATTGATGACCACTCACGGAAGGTTTGGACGTATGCTTTAAGGACAAAAGACTTTGTGCTAGATGTGTTCAAACAGTTTCATGCTAGTGTGAAAAGACAGACAAGAAGATCATTGAAGTGCATCTGAACCGACAATAGTGGTGAGAACTGAGAACCATTTCAACAATACTATCAGATTAAGGGCATCAGATATGAGATGATCATCTATAAGACACCAAGACAAAATAGACTAGCAGAAAGAATGAACAGGACAATTATGGAAAGAATCAGATGTATGTTGTCACATGTAAAATTACCGAAGACTTTTTAGGACGAGGCAATGAGGACATCAGTCGATCTGATAAATTTATCTCCATCAGCTCCACTTGACGGTGATGTGCCAAACAGAGTATGGACAGGAAAAGAAATCTCCTATTAGCACTTAAAGGTATTTGGGTCCAGAGCATTTGTTCACATTCCTAGAGATAAAAGGTCAAAGCTTAACAGGAAATCAAAATAGTGCATCTTTCTGAAATACGGCCGAGAAGAGTTTGGGTACAGACTTTGGGATCCTGTTGACAAGAAAATCATCAAAAGCATATATGTTGTCTTCTTTGGGGACGAAACCATAGAAGACATGAACAAAAAAAAAAGTAGCTACACAGACAGAATATCCGATTAATACAAATCTAGTCCTCCCACCTACCGTGCATAGTGATGAACGGGAAGACACACAAGATAGTACAGAAGTTGATGAGGATACTCCTACAATTGATGGTATTATCCCAGAAGAACAGACAGAGCAAATTCACACTGATCCTCTAGCAAAGCCATAATTGAGAAAGGTCAACCAGGGAGCGTCAAGCCTCAAGAAGATACCCACCTAGTAAATATTTGATGCTCATGGTTGGAGGAGAGCTATATTATTATTAGAAAGCAGTTGAACATGAGCAGAAGAACGAGTCGATAAAAATCATGCAAGAAAAGATGAAATTCCTGCATGAGAATCAGACATATGATCTAGTAAATCTACCCAAAGGCAAAAGAACATTGAAATACAAGAAAATGTATCATTGGCGACGCAATTTGCCAACGTAAGGCAATTTAGTTGGCAAATATAGCTCTTTAGCAACAAAAAAAATGCATTGGGAAAAACTCTAAAAATAATCCTTTTTAGTGATGAGAAACTCTTTCGTTGGCGAATATTGTTAGCAAACATTTGGCCAAAAAAGATATTTCCTCCTATTGGAGGTAAACGTTTTACTAACATATTTTTTATTTTTGGGGATCAATGGTGCATTGCTAATATAAAAACTATTAGTTACGAGTTAATTATGTTGGCAAAAGTTAAAACATATTTTCTGACCAACATAAAAGAAGTCGTTTAGAGATAAAATGATATAATTTTGGTTTATGACTTTATTAATCATCTTATACCCTAAACACACGAAACATATACCCAAAATATGATTTTACTTTTTATTTTTCTTCAAAGACCGTTGGAGCCTTGCGATTTTCAAGCCGTCCACTGTTGCTGACTATCGCGCCGTCCACCACCACCAACCATCTCGTCGCCCAACCACTACTACAATATTGCCAAAAAATCATGTTAAGATAGTGG
>JAUMHN010414149.1:0-14024 GCA_032360265.1 Heliamphora ciliata
AACAAAAACATGACATGTCACAAGTAGAAGACCTAAACCCTAAGAGGTTTGATTTTCTAGAACTTTGATGTTTCTGCCCTGAGATTTGAAACACCATAACTCTCTGTAGAAAATTGATCTAAGCATGATTTTTATGTACAGAGTTATATTTTTGTGTTATATTTCATCCAAAAATTTGTTTCAACTCATTTGAACAACCAGAACTTGAGATATTGCAATTTTACCAACGTGTGTCAAATTCTGACCTGTCAAAATTACTGCATGGAAACTCTATTTTAAAGTGAGATCCGAACCTTGGTCAAAACATGAAATTTTCAACCAACATGTATATCCATCTACCCACCACAAATCAGCACAAAATATTGAGGTTTGACATGTCAAAAACCCTTTTAAAGTCTCTATTGAAATTCAGCCCCCAAGAAACATTCTGTCACATATTTTTATATGGCCCAAAACCCCTACTTTTAGTGATCTATTACCAAAGTGGTCTAAATGAACTTTGTAGATAACTTATTGATGTATTGTATGCCCAAAATTCAGACCTTAAATTCTCGGGATGGTACCCCAAAACCGTTTTAAACCCTCTGTCCAAAACTGTCTCTGTTGAGTTTTTGCGGCTGACAGAACCCACTTTTTAAAATGGCCAAAATGTCTAACTTGTTTCAAATAGCTACCCTTAGCTCAAAATATGAAACTTGTATGGAACTTGTTAAAGTAGAACATACTGAAAAAAGGGCTCATTTGGACTTCATTTGATACCCCAAAACCGAGAACAACAGAAGCTAGTGTTTGGTAAAAATCTAGAGTAAGTGCTGAACCATTTTTGCTTAGAATGAAATGTTCACCCATTTGCCTTAGGTTTTGGCCTTAGTGATTAACATGAGACTTGTAAGATATATTTTTATCTAAATGGTGTTTAAAAAGCATAACTTAATTCCAAGTCTAGATACCCCAAAACCTTGTCGGTCCTTTTAAATTATTACTTGATTTTTGGCTTTAAAAGTTACTAAGTGTATGTGTGAGTACCATATTGTGAGACCTAAGTTTCTATATGATTATTGATTTGAATTAGTTGATTAGTGCTTTTAAGTAAATGTACGATGATTAGAACTCATACTATCATGTTGACTCACATCTTGAGAATTGTAGCTTGTGCTCCACATACTTGTACCTTATACTTTGCGAATTGTACCATGAACTTTGCTACGCTAGTTGATGCCATGCTATAGGTTGTACTTGAGATCCATATTTTATATTATGAGCATTGTCACTTGTGGCTTGGCATATTGGAGTCTATCTGTGTAAACCGTTGTTGGGTTGGGTTATTGTCTTTCTTGGTTCTAAGTCTAGGGCGTCCCTGGTTGCCAATTTTTGTAAAAGTTTTGGTTTATACACCCTAGGTGCATTTCTGATGTTTGAAATGGTTTATTATGAAAATTGTTGGGCACCATGAGTTCGTCGCTAGCATTCTAGTTTTGGTGGTTTGAACTTTGGAGTTGACACTGAGCGAAGGCATCATACTTCTTAAGGTGGGAGCGTTTAGGTGCGTCCGAAACCCCACACTGTTGCTTCGCAACAAGGAGTAGTGATGGCTTTAGTATACAACTTATCTATAATCATACTTCTTAAGGCGGGAGCGTTTACGTGTGTCCCAAACCCCACGCCATTGCTTCGCAATGAGGAGTAGTGGTGGCTCTAGTGTTCAACTTGTCCATAAAGTCTACTCTTAGAATTTTCCGACGTGGAATTCCTGTTTCTTATCTGGGTGCATTTTGGGTTGGGCATCTGCATTTCATGCATGCATGTTTATTGACTTATCTGCTACTATGTTATAAATTTGTCTATCTCCTTGACTATAAACTATACTGGGTGTTCTATGGTATGTGTTGCGGTGAATTTTGTACTGTGAGATTAGTTAGAAGGTTAGAGTGTTTTGCTTCTGGGCCTTGGCTCATGGCATTCGTGCCACAGGTGAAGAGGAGTTCTTAGAGGAAGTCGAACCGGAGGAAGAAGTAGAGTTTGAAGAATAGGGTGAGTTCCAAGAGCACGTGGATCCCGCTGATGCATTCTGGAGAGTGGAAGCTTCTGCTTTCGTTTTTATATTTAGATTTCTCTTGTTTAGTGTAATTGTTGAAATTTCTTGGTGGAACTGTAATACTTATGTACTTTTGAAAGGTTTAGAATTCATTTATGATGTAATAACTAGCGTATGTAAATATGAATGAATGGCTAGAATATCCCTTTATTTATATTTATGTATGTCCCGACGTACCCAGAGGACGGGACGTCACAATAGTAATGTGTTCCCACTTTCACTTGGGTACAAGTAATAGCTGTAATAATCCTGCCGGCTTCTAGTGTTCAATCTTTACTTGTTGGCATACTAAACATCTTGTCACAAAATCTGCTACGTCTTTCTTCATCCTACTCACCAGTATCTTTCTTTTAAATCTCTATACATTTTCGTACTTCCCAGGTGCATGGTGTATGCTAAGTTATGTGCTTCATCTAAAATTTGTCTTCTCAACTCCTCGTTGTTGGGCACATACAATCTATGGCCGAACCAAAATGCATCATCCCGAACTTCAAATTTCATCTTCCCTTTATCCTTTGCTTCTACCCTTATCTTGTTTACTTGATTATCTCCCAATTGAGCTGCTTGAATCTGGTCTAACAAGGTTAACCTTATGCTAACAGTTGCTAATAGGCCCCCATTCTCTCCTATGGCAAGATTAGTACTAAGCATTTACATTTTTGAAAAGTACCATTTCGTACCGCCCAAATGTGTGCCATACTTCCTATTAATTTTGGGCTTAGGGCATCCGCCACCACATTAGCCTTCCCTGAATGATAGTGGATCGTGCAGTCATGGTCCTTAATTAACTCCATGCACCTCCTCTGTCTCAAGTTCAACTCTCATTAGTTGAAAATATACTTTAAGCTCCAGTGATCCGTAAAGATCTCACAAGGAACGCCGTACAAATAGTGTCTCAATATCTTAAGTGTGAAGACGATTGCAGCTAACTCTAGATCCTGGGTAGGGTAATTCTTCTCGTGACGTTTTAACTGTCTGGACGCATAAGCGATGACTTTCCCGTGTTGCACCAGAACGCAACCCAAACCTTAGTGTGATGCGTCGCTATAAACAACAAAGCCCTCGCTTCCTGATGGAAGGGTAAGCACAGGTGCTGACACTAGTTTTGACTTCAACTCTTGAAAACATCGCTCACATTTACTGAACCACTCAAACTTCACATTCTTCTAAGTCAACTAAGTCAAAGGTTTCACAATCAAGGAAAAGTCTCAGATAAAACGTCAGTAATAACTAGCTAACCCCAAAAAGCTTCGTATCTCTGTCACTCTAGTTAGCCTCTTCCAATTTACTTCTTCTTCCACCTTTGTTGGGTCTACTTGAATTCCCTCTCCAAAAATATAACAAGACCCAAAAACACCACCCGATCCAACTAAAACTTACACTTACCAAATTTTGCGTACAACTTGTGTTTCCTCAGGGTCTGCAAAGAAATCCTTAAATGTTCCCCATGTTCCTCCTCACTTCGAGAATATATTAGAATGTTGTCTATGAATACAATCCTGTCGACTGAACCACCCAATCCAGTCAACTGAATCCCCCAATCCTGTCGATTGAACCACCCTACTGATGATCCAGTCGACTGGATCACTCAGTCCAGTCAACTGAACCACGGTAGAAACGAAACCCTAGCTACGGGAATAGCTTTTCAACCCCAAAATTGAAGCAACCAAACTCCCTTTTGGTACCCTCAGAAATACACAAGCCCAAAACTACAAAGAAACAACGAAAAGAACACCTCAAAAACCCTTTTTGTCCAACTAAAAGCAATCATAAACGATTTAGGAACAAAACCCAACTTTTTGAACAATAAATCAACTTTTCATGTATTTTAAAATGGTAAAAAACACATACGATTTCACGTAGCACCCCCTTAATACATGAGAGTCTAGGATCCTACCTTGTTGAGTCAAAAACTCGAAACTCGAAATGCAGGCCAAAAATAAACTTCGTCGAAACGAGATTCCGTCCTTATAAACACGTAGCCCACAGTGAGGATACTAAGGATCTGCTATTTGATCGCCAAAAATCAAGCCCTAGGCCCACCAAAAACTAGAGAAAAGGCAGAGGTTTCGTTTAGAAAAAGAAACTTAGCTTGTAAGTTTTGGAAAATATCTGCTAAATATCTATGGGTTAGATATTTATAGGCCCTGCCCGAAAATATCTATTTTTTTGGAACTTCGCACCACAACGCCCAACGACCCCGGGATCCATCCCAACATGCATTTTTAAGCCCAAACATGCATAAAATGCATATAAACATGCAATTATAAAAATGATAAACAACGCGTCAAAAAATACCGTAAAAAAAACCGGTCAGGGTCTCACAACTCTACCCCTTAAAGGGATTTTATCCCCAAAATTCAACATAATGTCAAAAGAAAACAACTCTGTCGATCACAATCGACATAGGCACGAGAGGTGGGCAGCCAAATCATTCTTGGGATAAGGTCAAACATGGTCATGTACTCTAAACACCAGCTAACTACCTCAAGACACAGGATCTACCAACTCGTCCAAACATCACATCTTCACCGACTAAGGTCTCAACACAGCATGCCACCCACGAAGTCTATCTCCCACTCCACAATCAGATGAAATGAAAAAACAAGATACTCACGTGTCAATAAGAACACTGGCCCAAAGTCTGCACACTAAGAAAGTACCTCTGCTCATTGGAAGAATAGTTACATCATCGGGCACAATCGGTGTCTTAGAAGAACTAGGATCTATGAGGGCATACACTCGGCCCTGTGTCATTCTAGTATGTCCACCATAACCTGGGATTGTCGGCAGTGGTACTGACTAAACTAAAGTACCCCCATCTGTAATTCAGGAAGTCTGAACTGCGGGATGCTATTGCCGGTAATCAGGTTGACCCAGCACAAGCGAACCCATCGGTGTGCCTATCGTGCTTGGCGCACTGCCTCCCTGAGGACAGTTCCTACGAATATGTTCTGACTGACCACACCCAAAATAAACTGGTAGTCCTCTCCCCTGTGACTGAACCAGTACTAATCCCTAGGACTGCCCCAGCTGTCGATCCTGGGACTTCCTCGGCTATAGGCAATCAATCACACGATGCCCAGGCTATCCACACTGATAACATCTAAACTTCCTCTGCTCTGGCCTCCTAGACGAATCCACTGATGGTGCTGGAGCAAAAAACTACTGTCGCAATCTAGATTGATGAAAACTAGGGCCAGAGGACCTCTGCCTCTTGCTGGAGTGCCCACCTAACTATGCCTCTACTCCACTCTGCGGTGTCCCGACCTCCCTAGAACCCGAAGGCTCACTCAAACTGTTCTTAATCATTGCTGCCGACTCCACCAGCTCTATAAAAACACGCAGCCTCAATCCTGCCACTCGCTACCTGATCGCAAGCCTCAAGCCCGCTCAAACCTCCTTGAACGCAGCTCATATGTAACCACCAACTCCGGTGCAAAACAGGATAGACTAGTAAATCTGGCCTCATACTGCACAATACTCATCGCTTCTTGAGTGAGAACATAGAACTCCTCTCTATATAAGTCCCTCGAAGAAGCAAGAAAGTACTTCTATAGAAAAACCCCCGTGAAAGCTGCCCGCGTGCCCTTTATAGTATTTCGGGCGTATTTCCACCGCACATGGGCGTCACCTCTTAGTTGGAAGGCGGCAAAAGAAACCCTCAGATCCTCTTCAACTATCTGCAATGTAACTACAATCTGGGTCACAAGCTCTAACCACTCTATTGGCTACTATAGGGTTAAGATACCCAGCGAAGGTAAGAGAGTCAAGACGCCTGAACTCTCGCATTTCCATAGTCGCCCTCGACTCAGGTTCTCTCTCTCTCCCCCTAGCAGTCTCAACCAACTGACCAATGGAGCGTACCATCACACGTAGCAATTCTAGCCCGTTAATCGGTTCCTGGGGAGCATTTGCATCCCCAACATCAGGGATAGGCACATTTCCTTGGCCTAAATCACGGTCATGGCCTCGACCATGACCTTGTCCTCTCTACGCAGACATCACGTCTATATGAAAAGAATTAAGAACATAAGCTGCAACACATCACATGAGCATAAACATTAATCACATCATCATGTTAACACTTAACCACATACGTTCATGCTAAATAAACTCCACATGAAGAGGAGAACCAACAAGAGTGGCACGTCAATTTGGAAAACCTACTTAGATTCCTCGTCAAAAAACACGTCAATGAAATGCATTTTTAACTCGGCTTCAAAGTTTGTTAACCCAAATGCCTGAAGGGAAGACTAATCAATCCTAAGGCTCAACTCCCATGCTCACACATATACCACATACTCATGCTTAACACACTACCATGCTCATGATATCAAAACATCTAAACACATACAATCAAGCACACGCAATCAACCTCACAAGGTGATGCACCCTCTTTCCATGGCTCTTAGGTATTCGAACCCAGAGTTTAGATACCAAGTTGTCATGCGCTAAACTCCGGGACACCTGAAACACCCATAAACAACACCCAACCCGATGTTTCACTTAAAAGATAAAGAACATACATGCATTAAATAAAAATGCCAACAGGCTTACAATACACGGTTCCAACACAAAAAAACATGTAAAATAATACATGGTCCAAAAAGAAACAAAAAGAAAGACAAAAGATCTTTCGCCCCTCCGACTCCTTCAGATCAACCTGTGTGACCGTATGCACCTGAAAAATATTTTCAAATCCCACACCGTGAGCCAAAGCTCAGCAGAAACTAGACAAACATATAATAAAAGCTAAACATGCTAATGTAAAAAGATATGAATATTTCGACTCACACGAGCCCTAAAATAGTTTGATATACATATACAGATGTACTATAAAGCATCACATGCAAACATCAACTCCCACGAGCCCCACATGCAACACATGTATATATCGATTCTCCCAAGCCCCATATATATTGTTCTACATAATCACAATGGTTCACACGTAATATAAGCATCTTCTCGGGCTTTCACCGAAGGACCACAGCTCCAACTAATGCATTGTTAACCAGAGTTAACATGTATCGGACCACTTTTCGTCCCTCGTTAACCAGACTTAACGTATGCAACACACGCAACCCATGCAACGCACGCAACACATGTGTCTTCAAGGGTTTTCATCATAGGACCAATATTCACCCTCATTATACATCTTCACAGGTTTTCACCATAGGACCAATATCCGCCCCTCATTATGCATCTTTAAAACCAGAGTTTTAATGCATAAAAAGATGTGCATACCCCACGTTTCACATAATGACATCGCATGCCACACAACTCGTCATCCAACAACCTGAGAGACCAATAAGCAATAAAATGAAACTCAACCCCGAAGGCTAGCTCTAAACCTCTAAAAACTCGATTTCCATAAACATTTTCACAAAACACTATCTTTTCCCAAAACTCACTTTTTAGAAAAAAAAACCACGAACCCAAACATATCACGCACACAAGGATGTATAAACACTACGATTAACAAAACCACGTCATCCCCGACAATGACAACGAAATGACAACAAACCCCCAAGGCCACCACACGGCCCACCAAAACACAAAACAACCCCAACAAAACATCTGTCGACTGAACGCCCCTATCTAGTCGACTAGAAAAGGCTACTAAAATCTCAAAAAATTCCCCCAAAACACAGGTCAATCAACTAAATCCCCCAATCCAGTCAACTGAACCTCCCCACTGACGATCCAGTCGACTGGATCACCCAGTTCAGTCGACTGAACCACAGCAGAAACAAAACACTAGCTACGGGAATAGCTTTTCATCCCCAAAATCGAATAAACTAAACTCCCTTTTGATATCCTCAAACACATACAAGCCCAAAACTACAAAAAAACACCAAAAAGAACACCTCAAAAACCATTTTTATCCAACCAAAAGCAACCATAAATGATTTAGGAACAAAACCTGACTTTTTGAAACGTAAATCAACTTTTCACGCATTTTAAAATGGTAAAAACACATATGATTTCATGTAACACCCCCTTAAGACATGAGAGTCTAGGATCCTACCTCGTTGAGTCAAAAACATGAAGCTCAAAAAGCCGATCAAAAATGAATTTCGTCGAAACGAGATTCCATTCGAATGAACACGTAGCCCACAGCGAGGATATTAAGGATTCGCTATTTGATCGCCAAAAACCAAGCCCCGAGCACACCAAAAACTAGAGAGAAGGCAGAGGTTTCGTTTAGAAAAAGAAACTTAGCTTGTAAGTTTTAAAAAATATCTCCTAAATATCTAAGGGTTAGATATTTATAGGTCCAGCCCAAAAATATCTCTTTTTCTTTAACTTCGCACCACAACGCCCAACAGCCCTAGGATCCAATCCAACATACATTTCTAAGCCCGCACATGCATAAAACGCATATAAACATGCAATTATAAAAACGTTAAACAACGTGTCGAAAAACACTGCAAAAAAATGGGTCAGGGTCTCACAAACATATCCTTATCTCCTATCCTCAACACAATCTTTGTACATACTTTTAATTACAACTTCTTCTCCTATAGGTGTAGTTATGGTTATTATGCAGTCAAGTAGTTCCATCCTTACAACATCTACTTGGGTTATGAAAGTGGATGATACAAATGAGTGTGTTGATCTAGGGTCTACTAAAATATAAACATCTCTATCAAAAGCAATAAGTGTACCTATCACCACGTCGGGCATTGCCTGAGCATCTTAGCCTATGGTAGCAAAAACCTGTGCCGGAATCCTTGGGGTTTCCATCAGTCCTTTTTCTTTGTCTTGCACACTCCCAGCTGGCCCATCCATCCTTCTGCTTCCTATAGATGATTGTGTCGGTAGCCCAAAATGTCTGCACTGAGTAGTTATGTGCCCTAGTTCACCACAACGATAGTAGATGATTTCCTAGTTGATCCTTGGACAATCCTTCTTAAAGTGGTTAGAGGTTCCACACTTGAAGCAACCATTTGTTTTTTACTCCTATGCTCATTTAGACGCCTCCTTCTTTGATTGATCCCCTTTAGGTTTAAAATTCTTCACATTTAACTGATAACTCTTGCGCTTCTTAAAGTCTTCTCGTCTTCCTTCTCCCTCCTTCACATCTTTCTCGATTATCTTTGCCTTATTCAATAGACTTGCATATATGTTCATCTCAAAAACCGCCAACCTCATCCTAATCGGAAAACTCAATCCCTTTTTAAATCTTTTACACCTTGTCTTTTCATCAAGTATAAGCTGGGTGGCATATCACGATAACTCTATAAACTTCATTTCGTATTCTCTACAGTCATCCTACCTTGCTCTAGATCAATGAATTCTTGCTCATTTTCGTATTTATAGGTTATAGGCTTGTACTGTTTATCGAACGCCCTCACAAAATAATCTCAAATAATCCTCTAGGGTACAGGTGGTTCAACTCCTAGCATCGACATTTTCAATAATCGCTATGTGGCTTTCCACTAGTGGTACGCTTCTCCCCTAAACATAAAAGCTATAAGGTCGATCATATTGTCTTCATCTACCCCTAACTTATCTAGAATACGAACTACATGCTTTAATCAGTTTTCTGCATCTGTGGGGCTAAGGGTTCCTGTGAACTCCTTTGCACCCAGGTTCTTGAATTGCTTGATTAAGGAGTTATTGTTCATCTCAACTTACATTGTGATCCACCTCTCATTCTGTTTAGTTAGCCTTGCAATTACCTCAACATCCTAGCAGTTGAGTCAGGTTCCACCGGTCCCACTTGTGGAGATTCTTCTTGTTATGCCTCGTTATACTGACTCGGGTTGAATGATGCTTCGTCTGAGTTCTCCATACTTCTCCCAATTATAAGAAAGGTATGGATTAAGGCTCGACACAAGGGTCTAACTTATAGACATAAAGATAAGAACATACTATCTAATGGAAGGTTCAATAACACAAAGGCCATCCTTTTAATCTAATAACTTAAACTTCCAATCAGGACCCTACACCTATAGAACACGTTTTCCAAATGAACCTCAAAACTAGCAAGTCAGACGCCCGAAGGCAATGGTATGATAATCCCAGGTCTAAACCACTCTACTTGACAAACCGTGAGATAACGGACAAAACCTATGGTCCACTAGTGACCACACTCTAACAAGTCTACAGAACCTATAATCTAGAGCTCTAATACCAAGATGTCATACCCCGCTCCTACCAGGTACTCGACCTGTACAGAGAGATATGATCTCGCTAGGCTCAGCGGCCTAAGAAAAAGATAAGGCTTAAAACAATAATAAAAGAATATAACATGTACTTCTAAGCAACCACAAGCCTTGAATTAAAAGGGATAAACGTTAACTTCTAGGGATATACCATCTCAAGGACATATAATATCAATAAAGGAAAATAACGTAACTTTAAATTCATAAGCATGAAGTATTACCAAGACCAAAAACTAAAAAAAAGAAAGCTAGACCAAAATAATCGTCTGACACAAGCTTCGAACTACTTGACGACGCCTGTGGTGGACCAACTCCTAGTCATTCCTGTCATCTACAACCACAGAGGTTATAGGAGAGTGCGCTTAGCATTATCATGAACATATAAAACATACTTAGTTAAAGATAAATTAAAACACTTTTTTGAAAATAGTTCATCATACTTTCCACGAAAACATAGAAACCGATGCATTTTCTTCTTCATAAAAATATCACAAGTTATTTAAAACCTTCTCAATATGGCAAAATGTATCTTGGCTCAACCGTCATAATTTAATGAATAACAACTTCCTCATGACCAATCCCAAACCCCAACAGTGTCCAAGTAGTCGTCAACCTCACGACTAGGAGTTGTGATGATACCGTAACCGTAATTCACAATGCACAGATAGCAATGTGATGGAATGAGGGCCACTCTCCACCAAGCATGAGTGGTATTTGCTAAAACCTAAGACTCGGCCCAAAAGCCTTTAAGGCAATAATAACCCCCGCTTAAAAGGAAACCTCCCCTATGAGACCCAGAACCTTGTTCTTTTATGTTGTTTATATATTTGATGTGTTCGTTTCAGTATATGATAGCATCAATACATGGTTTATGCTTTAAAGTTGTAAAACAACATGTATAAATGTGTTACATGCTTTCTGGGATTTGGTAGAGGCTCGATTGGCTTGCCTTTGGACCAAAAACCATGTTTTGCTTCACAATCCCGAGACCAAAAATAGTAGGGGAGTTCGGTCGACTGGGGTGTTGGGTTCGGTTGACTGAACTATTTTTCTTGGGTTCGGTCGACTGAACGCTGGCGGTTCATGTTTTTCGAGGAGCATCAATCGACTGAAGTGGCCTCTTCAGTCGACTGAACTGCCTTTTTGGCGTGTTTATAAGTAGTTCCAGGGGGTGGAATGTTTGGAAAAGCTTTTTCTTTCCATTCTCTCTGCCTTCTCTCTAACTTTGAGAGCCCGAGGCTTGGTTTGTTGTTGGTTCCTTTGTGGATCCTTGCTAACGGGGCCGAGGGCTTCGCATTTATCTAGTCGGATTCTCGTTCTGACGCCGTTCAGTTTTGAGACGTCGAGTTCTTGACTCTCCGAGGTAGGATTCTAGACCTACTACTGTTATGAGGGTGTTATATGCAGTTATACTTGCTTTCACCGGGTATAAATGCATGAAATGTTGTTTATATGTCTTAAACCGTGGTTTTTGGGTAAAAGTGGATTTTTACGCCTTTTTCTCGATTGCATACATGTTTCGGGTACGTGGTATCCGTAGTTTTCAAAAGGAGGTTTGAAAACGGTGATTTATGAAATCGGGTGAAAAATGACTTTTGGAGGTTTGGAGCTAACCCGCGGGGTTTAGTCTCACATTTTTACACGTTTTGTTGGAAATGATTTTAGATCTCCATTTTGATGGATTGGATCTCTTTTTTACACGTGTTGTATAAACTGTATTATGGATTTTTTGTAGTTAAGCTATGGTGGGTTTTAAATGTTTCCATAGATGTACCGTGACAGTGTGGGTTTATGAGTTAGGCTTCTATTGCTCCTTGGGGTAAGTCCAAAAACGTGCGCAGAGTGGGTTCGCTACGGTCTCTCGGGTTAATCCCCGTAAACGTGGTTTGGTTTTTCTTCGTCCATCAATCGTGGAAATCCGTAAAGAAGCAGGCATGTGATTTGGTTTTGTTTCGTCCATCGGTCGTGGAAAATCGTAAAGAAACAAGTGCGTGGTTTGGGGGCTTTCCCATCGGTCATGGAAATCCGTAAAGAAGTCGACTCCCTCCATGTATGGCGTTGTTGTTGTAACTCCGTATAGAACTTGTCATTACCAAGTAGGCCTTCAGTGGTTCAGGACTAGGGTAATGGACAGGAGTCTATAGTTGTTACCTTTGTTTGTAAGGCAGAGTCGATACATAGATATTTATTTACATCTTTTCTCCTCGGCTGTGTGGCCTGAGTGGAGCTTATTGTTTTATTCACAGCTTTTCCTTAACTGTGGCATGATATTTGTTAGGATGATATGCATAGTTTAAAGGATGAAAAATGTGAGGTTTTATGAGATAAAACCTTTTTGAGACTCGTGATAGTCTGATCGAAAACTTATGATTTTGGAAGGAAAACCTTTTTGGCTCCCGTGGTTGAGCCCGTGTATGTATATTTGCATAGCCTGCTTTACAGTTTTATTGTCTATGTTCTTATTGGGCTTCGGCTCACGGTGTGGGATTTTGCTGTAAAATATTTTCAGGTGAGCATGATGAGTTAACCGAGTTGTAGAGGTGATGGAAGGCTTGCTGTAGTTTTCCCATTTTGTGCATGTACTTTTACATGTGATGCCTGTTTCAGAAGACTGGTTTTGTACGCCTTGAGGCGATATACTTATTCATGTATGAGAATACATGTTTCCAGTTTATAAGAGTTGAACTGTGGGGATTTTATCCAAATGATGTACATTTTCATTATCAACTGTGAAACCTATTTTCTTAAATGAGTGTTTTGGTGGGCTTTCGCGTGACCCGGATGTTTGGGGCGTGACATCCCCTATAGGAACAAACAAAACCCATAGTTGGGTAACCTCCCCTAACGAAATATAAAGGGTCAAAAACCCTTGTAACTTGATACATTGGAATAACAACACAGCATTGACAGTACTTTTATAGAAACATCATGCTTATTTAAAAGATCATGGATAGCACACTTGAATTAAAATATCATAGCATTTGAAACAAATAATTCATGATATCATTCAACAAAACTTGTCATGGGTCAAAACATGCGCATCAAAGCATTTTAAAGCATCATTCACATAATTTCATATTCAAGATAAAGGCTAAGCACTCTCACCTTAACTTATATGCATATGAATAGAGCCTTCATCGATGGGCCAAGTAGGACCCTGAGGTAATTCAACCTCCGTGCCTAATAAGAAAAACATGACTTGACCATTAACGCAGAATTCTATCCCTCTAGAACGTAAAGTACTAAAACGATTTGGATCGATGAATGTTTTCTATGGTGTTAGAGACCACGATTACCTCTCTTTTAGGTTTAAGAGACACTAAACACTCACTCAAAACTTTACTTGTCTAAGGATTTAACCATTTTTGTTATTTTCTTCTAAAAATTTAGCTACTTAATTTCAAGTTACAACAAGTTTTTAAGGCACTTATACCTTAAGTTAGGTTCTGGTTTTTTGTCACAATTTGGATAAAAATATTCTCAACAACTTTTATGTAGAACACTAAGACTCGATCCTAAGGCAACTAGATGATTTAGCTCTCACAAGTGAAAATGGTTCAGCACTACATAGAAATTTTATTGAAAAAGGGTCTCTATTGGTCTCGATTTTGGGGCATCCAATCAGATTCTACTAGGCTCAAATTTGGATATATTTTAGTTCAATATGTTCCCTACAAATCTCATGAATAGTACTCGGGATAGTTCTTTAGAAAAAGTTGGAGAAATAAATCAATTTATAAAGTACGTTCAGGAAG
>JAUMHN010414170.1:0-14024 GCA_032360265.1 Heliamphora ciliata
CACGAACTTGCACCCCCTATAGGTTTGAGAATGAAAATTGGAAGCAGTTGAATATACATAACAAACTATCCA
Source organism: Heliamphora ciliata (assembly GCA_032360265.1). Taxonomy (NCBI): domain Eukaryota; kingdom Viridiplantae; phylum Streptophyta; class Magnoliopsida; order Ericales; family Sarraceniaceae; genus Heliamphora; species Heliamphora ciliata. The sequence goes on from JAUMHN010414170.1 coordinate 73, forward strand.
ACAATGCATAAGAAACACAAGCATAACTTCTTTTTTGACAAGTAAAGAAGCACAAGCATAAGAAACAAGATCAATGATATACACTTACCAAACAATTTTCATTTTCCACAAGTTGCATCCGTTTCTTTGCATTGTCATCCAAGAGGCTACTTACTTTTTTGCATTTAGCATCCTGTGCTGCTTTCTTTTTCTTTTGTTTTCTACAACCAAGTTATCTAATACAAATTAAACTCCCAAATTAAAGCAACGGCAATGAGAAAACTGGAAAAAAAAATAATAAAGAAAACAAACCTAAACAGAAAAATTAGCTTTTGCATCCAAGGAACTAATTGCCTTATAATCATCTTTTTTAGCCTAAATTATAGCACGATATGTCTCGTAGTTATTACATTATCAAACTCATTAATAAAACTAACATGCCAATATCAGAATCTTCCTGCCACCTGCTGACTCGAAGCAACTTTCTGATAGCCATAGGAAGGCAAGTTTACGTAGTGACCCCTCCCTACAATAGCATTTTAAACATTTGACACTTTGGCACCAAGGAACATCAACCTTTTTGAGGAGTCATAATGGCTCCAAGGAGACTAGAAATTGAGTCTCCTTACTGGGGAATATGGCCAATGTCACTGGGTGGGGGGAACTAATTAGTGCCAAGATTGGTTTATAGATATTTGATGACTTAAAGAATTCAACATACTCAATAGGTTCTCTAGCTTCGTTCAAGGTTTTGGCAGCTTCATTCAACTTGTTATTTGCATCATTTTCCATCTCTTTAGCTTCCATATATTCAGCCTTCTTCATATCATATTTCAGCCATGGCAGTTTCTTCTTCATAGACTCAACCTACAAATGGCATGAGAAGTAAACCAAATTGTTGCTTCAAATAATCAAATGACAAATAAAGCTCGAAGGAAAACCTTTGCCAGGAGTTCTTCCCTCTGACGAACACGCTCAACATCTCTTTCTCGCTCAGCATTAAGCGCCTTCAGCTGATCCAAATATTCTCTATTTCGCTGAATGGTCTTAGCTCATTGAGCAAGGTATTAACAAGTTAGAAACAGTTGTATTGACCTATTTTACGGAAAACACTATATTCAGGAAAAAGATGATTCTAAGAAACATACTCGTTCAAGCTTCTTGGATTCACCACTTTTATCAACAAGAGCACGATGCTGAACTGGTAGTTGAGGATCACCCACAGCCTTTTCTGTCTCTTCAAGAAGTTGAACTGGTGTTAACTTAGCGAACTCACAGACCCTGTCTTGTGGTAAAAACTACTCCACCGCCCGGAAAAAATAAATAAATAGTAAATAAAGTAAGAAGAGAGAGAGATGACGAAAAGAAAAAATAAAGAGTTTAAAGATGAAGCCCCAAATGAATTCATAAATCAAACATGCAGCCAGCAATGATGATTTGTGGAATCAGAAGTAATTGAGTTTTTGAGGATAAAAACTCCATCACAGATATGATTTGCGAACGCGCTTAGCCTCAACTTCAGAAATTATCAACGCAAATTTTAAGAAGATTTCAGTGGAAATAATTTTAGGAGGATATATATTACTACTCTTCCAAAATTCAAAGCTCCCAATATCTCGTAAGTGGAAACCTCTTCCACTAGAATGCAACTTAAGTTGATCATAATTCTGTTATTATTCCAGGTAAATTGATAATTGGAGCCCTTTTAAGGGACCATGTCAGCAATAACCAGGCTGGCAGATAGAAGTTCTAATAATGCCTAATATTAGCATTGTTTGAGGGGCTCCCCAAAGATTATCCTATGAATGTGAGGATCTCATTCTTTAGGGAAACAATTGAATCCCTGGAAAAGGTTATGATATTGACATCCAAAATGAAAAGAGGCATGCAAAAGACAAAAAAACTACTATTCATCTTCAATAAACGCTTCTCTAAGCCCTGAAAAGACATACAATCCCACTCCACTAACCTAATCTACAAAATGCATAATACAGCCCATAGCCCTTTCCTTATTCTCTTTCCAACTCTACCACCCGCCACCCAACTATGAATAAGATCAAAATGCTTCCCAAGAAAGTCCAAAACACCCAGAAAACAAAGATCACATCCTCCAGTCAACCCATAAAATACCTATTACAAAAAAGAGATGTTTCTTGCTAAGTTGTCAGTTGAAGTACAAAAGACTTAACTTGGAGTTTCGAGAGAAAGAGAAGAGAAAAGAGATAAAGATATAGGGTTTTGGAACCTAATCAGCCCCTTTCACCTCATCTCAATTTATATTAAATCCATCACTACATAATTACAAAAATACCTTTAAGACTGAGAAATAAAATAAAACTAACATGCTAACACTCCCTCTCAAGCTGGAGCAAAGATATGAGCGAGTCTAGTTTTTAAAAAAATCATATTATTCTAAGACAATCATTAGTTCTAAACAAATCCATTTTAAAAATTCAAACATTTAAGTACCTTATCCTTTGCTGAGCTAGACCTGATTTGAATACCAGATTTATGACCTCTTCTCTTCAGAGACCTACTTCGTTCAAATTCAGCAACGGGAGCCCGAGAGGGTTAAGCCCTTCCAACTTCTCAATCTGGGGAGGTGGGTCACCTCATTTTCTCTCCTTCCTTTAACGGATGTGCCACCAATGGTGGCTACCTTCCCAAACGGGCATGTAAGATGAACTTATCCTTCTCCCCAACCTTGCCCCCCCATTTATTTTGAGACGGAAAATGAATAACTTCTCTTTTTCCGTTCATGGGTGAAATATAAGGAATTGATTGACCGATCCTTCCAAGAGGAGTTAGAGAAACTTTTCCAGCCAGTTCAATAAATCTGCTCTTTTCCGTTCACTCACTTGAGGCGGCTACCTTTACTTGTTTGGAATATTACCATTCCTCTCTTGGTAACCAGGGCTGGACTTTCATCCATTCATCTATCAAAGGTTGGAAAGTAAGGATAGCATGATTGGCTAGTTGGATCGTGAGGGGTGTATGATCTGCCCAACTTAGTGAAAGATACCTCCAAATTGATCTGCAGAGTGAATATAAAGAGTGACGATACGCTTCTGCATCAACAAATCTCAAGTGACAATCAACTTCGATATGCTTAGTCCGCTCATGAAAAACAAGATTATTAGTAATAAAAATTGCATCTTGATTGTCACAAAACATTTGTATAAGAGCAGGTGCTTTAAATCGTAATGTTGAAGTTCATGAGAAGTAATTGGACCAATAACACCTACAAATGAGCAGGTGCTTTAAATCGTAATGTTGAAGTTCATGAGAAGTAATTGGACCAATAACACCACAGAGGCTGTGTGGGCAATAGCACGGTACTCAACTTCGACACTTGAACGAGTAACCATGGTTTGTTTTTTACTCGGCCAAACGACAAGATTGCCACAAAAAAATGCAATAACCAAAGATAGATCGCCAAGCAGAACGGCTACCAACTAAATTTGCATCACTAAAGCCAACTATAGACAAGGAATCAAATGGAAAATATAGCAAATCTCGACCAAGGGCACATTTTAAGTAACGAAAGATACGTGGCCATATTTGGGATAACTGCTTATTTGCTTATTTGATTTTGCTTGTTTTCGTCTTTTGTAAATTTTTTTCATCATTTAGTCAAACTACTATACTTTTAGACTCATTTCATCGGAACAATCCGAGAAAATAAAAAATTTTGATCAAAATATAAAAAAAAAAGATCAGAAAAGACAAAAAAAAGAGCCAAAATAAGCCTATAAGCCAAATTTTATGTTGCTTATTTTCATTTTTAGTAAACTTTTTTTATCTTTTGATTAGAAATTTTTACTTTTTTGGTTCATCTCATCGAGACGATTCGAAAAAGTAAAAAAATTTAGTTAAAAGATGAAAAAAGTTCAGACAAGACAAAAATTAAGCAAAATTCTCAAGAGTTCGCCCAAACAGGGACAAACAACATCGTAGTGAGGCTGACAAAGATAAGCATATTTGACTAACCAACCCAATGTAAATAATGTCGGGGCAAATAACCATGAGATAAATGAGTTTTCCAACTAAACGATGAAAGCGACCGACATCAATAAAGAGATCACTAGACTCAGCGTCAAGTTTAACGATAGAATCCATAGGAGTATCAATAAGACGAGCATCAAGAAACTTAGTCTCACATAAAAGATCAAGTACATACTTGCATTGAGAGAGAGAAATACCCGGAGAAAGTGGTTAACCTCAATTCCTAGAAAGTAACGAAGAATATCCAAGTCCTTAGTATGAAAATGTTGACTCAAATAGTGCTTGATGTCAACAATACCAGCAAAATCATCACTGAATAGGATAATGTCATCAACATAAATAACCAGCACAATAGTCCCATGACAGGAATAATGAATAAACACAGAATAATCAAGCGTCGAAAACCACAGGCAAGAACAATATAACTGAAGCGATCAAACCAAGCACGAGGAGATTTCTTAAGACCATATAAAGCCTTACGTAAGCGACAACCAAGGTGCTCACTACCCGGCACAACATAACAAGGGAGCTAAGCCATATAAACCTCCTCCTAAAGATCACCATGAAAAAAGGCATTCCTGATATCAAGTTGATACAATAGCCAAGAGCGACTAGAAACAATGGAGAAAAGAATTCAAATAGAATTTAGGTGAGCCATAGGCAAAAAAGTCCCGAAATAATTAACATCATATGTCTGAGAATAGCCTTTGGCAACAAACCGAACCTTAAAACGCTCAACATACCTATCAGGAAGATGTTTGATGGCATATACCCAGTAATAACCAACAACTTGTTTCTCTAGAGAAAAAGGAGTAAGTTCTCAAGTTTGATTCTTATGAAGAGCACCTATCTCCTCATTCATAAGCATGCTTCCAACCAGATAAAGACAGAGCCTATGTATGGGAGGTAGGAACAAAAAAATTAGATAGCGTACTAGAAACGGAGTGAAAACAACAAGGGACACGATCTGTAGGGATTCGATCCCGTTTGAATTGTATTTAATAAACGGAAGCATGTTGTGGTTTTTACGTGATAACGGTTAAATGTGTAAATCGCATGTAAGAATTAAAACATGAACATGATAACATTTGCTAACAGTAATTGTATGCTTGGAAGTGCTTGAGAACTATTGTTGCGGGTTGTTTAGGTAAGTCTTGAGGCGTTTAGCCTATGATTCGATTCTTTTACAAATCTTTTGTTCATGATCCCTTTCAGCGGTGCCCGCACGAGCAATTAGGTGCCCGCTCGAGCAGACTAGTGGCAGAGAGTTTTTAAAAAATCAAGTTAGTGGGGACCGCTCGAGTGGCCCCAGGTCCACCCGAGCGGACAGTCGGCGAGCAGATTTTATAGTGCGCGTTAAAATATTTCCTCATTCTTTTCATCTCTCTCTCTCTCTAAAATAGAAGTTGAGACCTAGGGTTGAGTTTGGAGAGTTCTTAGAGCCCTCTTTGCTTCTCTTGAGGTGATTCCTTGCTTCCATCTTGGTTGAGCATCCCTTGGAGGCTTGAGCTTAGTGTTGAAAGCTTCCTTCTCGCCTTTCGGTTGGAGATTCTCGCGGTCGAAACTTGCTAGGGCTTCTTTCTTGTGAATATATCATCAAAAAGGTAGAATCTATAACTATCCTTGAATATCTATGTGAATATTCAAAAGTATGAAAATTGTATTTTTGAAACCCTAGGTTAGGGTTTGATGATAAATAATGTTAAATCTTAGATTTGTGGATGGTTTAAGATAATTCTATCTTCTTATTGTTGTTGGATATGATTGGAATTGAAAAATGATAGGTTAGGATTTTAGATTTGAGTTAAAACTATGAAAATTGGGGGTTTGGGGGTTAAGGGACCCAAATGTTAAAATTGACGGAAAATTTGGATAAATTGGAGTTGTATTAACCGAATGCATGTATATTCCATGAATTTATACGATACGTGAAAATGGTGAGTGTTGAATTAGGGGTTTTTGTACAAAACCGGAAAATCATTGGATATGAATCATATGGAATGTTAACTTTGCGGGGTTTTGAACCTTTATAATCGAATATATGAATTATGAGAAAATATGTGATTGCTGAGTTTAGAACCGTAATGGTTGGGGCTTGGTGAGAGGAACCGGGTTAATGGTTAGACTCATATTGGTTGTTAAAGAAAATGATATAATTGAAGTACCATGTGATCAAATTGAATGATTAAATTTGGACTCGAGTAACTCCTCGGTGAAAAACCGGAAACTTGCACAATGTAAGGTAGACATTTCCTTCGTGTTAATCCCCGTAAAAGCGTGCTCTTGGACGGCCCACCCATCGATATTTCCGAGAGAAACCGAAAATGTGTGCTCTCCGTGTCGAGCTATAGAATGGGTATTTATTCATTGGGCCTCACGTGGCCCGGTGGTGATAAATATATCTGGATCTATAGGCACTATCTAGCTTTGGTACTTAATTAAATCGATAAGTGAATTATGGAATTTGGAAAGCCTTGGGTTGGCTGGCAAACGGTGGGAGGTGATTTGTTGAACAGTTGGATTCTCTAAGGTCCTAGAATGTTAAACTGTGAGTTTTACATGAAAACTCGGTTATGTAGTGGGAATTGGTTTTTGGAGAAATTTATATGCTGCATTTGGCATAATTATCCTCACATGTCATGCATATATTCATTGTTAGTTAATTTCCTACGAGTCTCGGCTCATGTTATTTAACAACATTTCAGGTGATAGCGGAAAGAAGGTGTTGGAGTAATATAGATGGTTGCAAGACCTTTTTTGAGTAGATTGATAGAATTACATATTCATTGATAGTATCTTTTGAGAAATGTAATTGTAAATTTAATTCCTGTTTGAGTATTTGGATAAATGTTTTTCGGGTAGGAGTAACCCGTGTTGTAAGGCCTTAAGGCCATAAGCTCGTGATTTGTATGCATGTGAGGGCGTTAGGCTCGTTTTGTAGGTTGGACCCTATGGTTTTGAATGAAATGTCATGGTCTTGAAAGTTCAATACCGGGTTTTTGGGTTGAAAAAGGTTATTTTACTGACAAATGTATGTTTTACGTCACACTTTTTCCTATCTAAAACTATGTTCAAAGAATGACAAAAAGGAGAGATTTTTCAACACTTAGAAAAATTTTTAAGATTTTGGACAGTTTGCTCTCTGGTACCTCACCGCTCGAGCGGTGGGTAGTCCGCTCGAATGAACTCCGCTAGGTAGCATTTTATTGAACTTTGTCTTAAAATGAGGTTTTTGCTAAACATCTTTGGAATATCCTTTCGGGTATAAATGGGCCATTTTAAGGAATTACTTACAAAGGAAACCGACTCGCTTTACACGCATCGTTGATGAGAAAATTGAAAGTTTGGCTTCTTATAAAGTACTTTCTCCATAAGTTCTTTTGGGTTGGACTACTTAAATCAGATTCTTTTCTTCATTAAATCGTACGGATTTATATTGCTACAAAACCGGGGCATTACAAAGTGGTATCAAAGCTCCAAGTTCGAATACCTAGGAACTGTGAGAGTGGTTGATCCATTGCGTGAAGGCTTGCATTGATGTGACATTCATGTATTGGTGTGTTAGGATGAAATATCTTGGACATTACTTGACATTTGCGTGTTGTGTGATATTTGGGCACAGAGGTTGGATTCTTAGGATGATGTGTCTTGCCCTTGGGCAACCGGGCGACTAGTTTGGGGTTCAAGTTAAAAAGACATTTGGCCGACGTTCGTTCTAACCATAAATCTAAACGAGTTACCGGGATTGACGTGTCATTCCGATTAGTTCTCGTTACGTGTTGCGTAAGATGTGTTGATGCGATGATACGTGTTATGTGGTATCTCATCGGGGGACGGTGTGATCCGTGAGAAATGAATTGTTGTAAGCCTTGTTATTAATCTCTCTCTTTGTTCCTTCTTATACATAGAGCGATGTTGCCGAGACGAGGTAGAGGCCGAGGTCGAGGCCAAGACCGTGCATATGCCCAAGTTCCGAAAGAAGGGGACGTGCATACCCCGCAGGGACAGGTGGGCGGCATTGGCATTGTTCAGAAGATACTCACTACGATAAGAGCTTTAGCCAAGGCAGCTAGGGTTGGAGCAAGAGCTCCCGAGCCAAGGGCCACATGGCAATGAGAGAATTCCAACGGTTAGATCCTCCAACCTTTTCTAGGGAGCCGGACCCCAAAGCTACTACTGAGTGGTTTGAGGTAACCACGACGATCTTCGAAACCCTCGAGATCGTGGAGGATGAGTTACGGGTGAGGTTGGCGGCGTTCCAACTTCGGGAAGATGCTAGAGAATGGTGAAAGTTTACCAAGACCACCGTGGATGGCACTTGGGCCGCTTTTACTAGAGTTTTTTGAAAAAGTTTTTTCTGGGGTCGTCGAGAGATACGTATCGAGAGGAATTTCTCTATCTTATTCAGGGGAATCTTACCGAGGTCCAGTACAAGGCCAAGTTTGCGAATCTATCGCGGTTTACACCTGAGATGGTGTCAACAGAGGAGTTGCACACCAAACGACTTGAAAGGGGTCTCTGACCCTCGATCAAGGATCGGATTGCAGCGTTGGGGTTTCGAGTCTACACTGAGTTAGTGGAGACCGCTATCTAAGCTGAGAACACAATGGCAAAAAATCTATAAGATCCGGGAAAGTAAATCACATCAAGGGTTTCTAGCGCGCAGTCAGAGGAGAGCCAGCAGAAGAGGCAGAAGTCGGGAGGATCGAGTTCCTATTCCACGGGATCTCAGCCACAGCCACGGTTAGCACCCGCACCATCCATTGCGTCATCTAGACGTTATGAACGTCGGGAGTTGATGTGCTACACATGCAAGTAGCCAGAGCACCGTGCTAGGGATTGTACACAGAGGGGATAGTAGCAGCAAAGTCAGGCTCAGGGGAGGTCCCCGTTTTCATATTTTCAGTGTGGCTACGTGGGTCACATGCAGCGAGATTACCCTCAGGGAGGGAGTGTTCAGGGTGTTTCTGGAGCATATCAGGGGCAGGTATCACAGGGACAACAGGGCTACAGCCAGTCACAGCAGCAATCAGAAGTACAGTCGACAAGGACAACAGGAGGAGCTACCTCAGCATAGTCAGTGAGGCATCTGGGAGCTAAGGGGAGCAGTGAGCCAAATCAGGGGAATCAGGGGCGAGTGTATGCCCTCGTGAAGCCCAGTGCGTCAGTGGCACCCGCTGTGCCGGACGCCGCAACCATTCCATCGATCATCTGAGGTACCTTCTTAGTGTACCGTTCATGGTGCAGTGGTCTCGTTGACACCGGTGCATCGCATTCATTCACCTCATCCGCATTTACATTTGTATTGGTGCTAGAGGTAAACATTTTGAGTAGCGCCTTATGTGTAGAGACACCGATTGGCGAGACCACCGTATTAAAACGTGTCTGTAGAGTTTGTGGGATGGAGATTGCCAACCACCGTTTAGTGTTTGATTTCATCGTGCTCGATATGACTTCGTTCGATATCATACTAGGGATGAATTGGTTGACAACCTTTCGCGCCTTTATTGATTGTGACCGGCGACGAGTGTTTGTTTGCACAGCGGAGGGAGATACCTTTTATTTCATAGGTGACCGGGACATCGGTTTAGTGCCTAGACTTCTTAGTTCATAGAGCCGTGATAGCCTTAACCTCCTTTGCTCTGCCTTGTCAACGAGTAAGATTGATTCTACTCGAAGAGAGCTCCCTCCCGTTTGTGAGTTTCCAGAGGTGTTCCCTAATGACTTATTTGAGCTTTTGCCACTGCGGGAAGTCAAATTTTCCATAGACCTCATTCTGGGGACCACCCCCACTTCTATGCCTCTGTATCGTTTTGCACCGGCCAGTTGCTAGAGTTGAAGGTGCAAATCCAGAAGTTGTTGGATAAGGGTTTTATTCGCCCTAGTGTGTCACCTTGGGGAGCTCTGACATTATTTGCGAAGAAGAAAGATGGATCGTTACGCCTTTGCATTGATTATCGTAAGTTAAACCACGTGACCGTTAAAAACAAGTACCATATGCTCCGTATCGACGATTTGTTTGACTAATTGAAGGGTTCGTGTTATTTTTCAAAGATCGACTTGAGATCAGATTATCACTAGTTACGAGTCAAAGAGGATATTCCGAAGATGGCTTTTCGTACAAATTATGGGCATTTTGAGTTTCTAGTCATGCCTTTTGGAATGACTAACGCACCGGCGACGTTCATGGATCATATGAACCGTATCTTTCACCCTTACCTTGATCAATTCGTGATAATGGTCGTAGACGATATTTTGATTTATTCACCATCGAAAGAGGCGCACGAGGAGCATCTTCGAATTTCCCTACAGTTGTTGCAGGAACATCAGTAATATGCCACGTACAACAAATGTGAGTTTTAGGAACATGTAGTTTCGGAAGATAGAGTGACAATGGATTCTTCCAAGATATAAGCCGTGATGGGATGGGAGAGACCGAAAAACATATTCGTCAGAGTTTCTTGGGGTTGGCGGGTTACTACCGTCGGTTCGTGAAAGACTTCTCAAGACTTGCAGCACCTATGACACGCCTTACAAGAAAGGGAATCAAGTTCATATGGAACGACAACTGTGAGCTCGCCTTTCAGACGTTGAAGACGAGGTTGACAAGTGCGCCTATTCTGATCGTACCATAGAGAGGCTGGGCTATGCCGTTTATTGCGATACGTCGCACGAGGATTTGGGTTACGTGTTGATGCAACAGAGCAAGGTAGTTGCCCATAGATCTAGACAGTTGAAGATTCATGAAAAGAATTATCCCACACATGACTTGGAGCTCGCGGCGGTGGTCTTTGCTCTGAAGACCTAGAGACAATATTTTATGGAGAACGCTTTGAAGTGTTCTCAAATCATAAGAGCTTAAAGTATTTGTTCTCGCAGAAGGATTTGAATCTACGCCAGAGGAGGTGAATGGAGGTTTTGGGAGATTATGATTTTGATCTACAGTATCATCCGGGCAAAGTCAATGTGGTGGCCCACGCCCTTAGTCAAAAGTCTTTGAGCTCGTTAGCTCACGTGGCCGTTAGGGAGTGGAGTATACTCGGGGAGGTCGGTGAGTATGACATTCACTTTGGTGAGTCTGGCGATCGCGTTACCTTGTTCACTGTGGTTTCTCAACCCACCATTGTTCACCGCGCTGTAGAGGCTCAACGATTGGATGCGAAGAGCGTGATGTTTCGAGAGCGAGTCTATGGTGGCAAGGATGCCAAAGAGTGGACTATCCACTCCGACCAGAGTTTGAGATTTGTGGAGAGGATCTTTATACCAGAGTCATGTCGTGAGAACGTACTCCGTGAGTTCAATCATTCACGTCTGGCAGTGCATCCGGGTGGCACCAAGATGTATCGTGATGTGCGTAGACAGTTCTGGTGGAGGGGTATGAAGAAAAACGTTGCGCTTTTCGTCTCGCGTTGCCTTACTTGTCAACAAGTGAAGGCCAACTTGTCAACAAGTGAAGGCCGAGCATCAGAAACCAGTGGGTCAGTTGCAGTCATTACTAGTATCAAAATGGAAATGGGAGAATATCGCCATAGATTTCGTTTTGGGCCTTCCGAGGTCACCAAGGAGGCATGACGCCGTTTGGGTTGTGGTGGACAGTTGACTACAAAAAGGATCATCGCGATCCGTAAACGTTGTTGAACCAACCTCAGTGATCATCGCTAATGAGGCATGACGCCGTTTGTTGGACCGACATTGGCGAGATAGCAGTATTAGGGCCCGAGCTTGTGCATAAAACCACAAAAACGATCATCGCGATCCATAAGCGTTTAGTGACCGCTCAAAATCGTCAAAATAGCTATGCTAACAAGAGGAGAAAGACCATTGGAATTTGAGGTGGGAGACCATGTGTTCTTGAAGGTCTCGCCACGGAAGGGTTTGATGAGATTTGAGCAGGGTGGGAGGCTATCGCCAAATTTCATCGGACCGTTTAAAATCCTTGATAGAATCGGAGAGGTGGTCTATCGCCTTGCCTTGCCACCGCAGTTGGTATCTGTACACAACGTTTTTCATGTATCCATATTACGCAAGTACGTGCCGGACCTATCTCATATTTTGGATTAGACAGAGTTGAAAATAGAGGACGACGTTACCTACGAGGAGAGACCGGTGAGAATTCTTGACACCAAAGAGCAAGTCCTAAGGGGTAAAACGATCACCCTACGTGAAGATTTTGTGGCATCACCATGGCGTTGAGGAAGCCATGTTGGAGCGAGAGTCGAAAGTTCGTAAAAACTACCCCGAATTGTTTGATTTGTGAAGCACGTGTAATTTCGGGGACGAAATGTCCCAGGTGGGGGAGATTGTAGGAACTCAGTCCCATTTGAATTGTATTTAATAAACGAAAGCATGTTGTGGTTTTTATGTGATGACGGTTAAATGTGTAAATTGCATGTGAGAATTAAAATTTGAGCATAATAACGTTTGCTAACAATAATTATATGCTTGGAAGTGCTTGAGAACTATTGTTGTGGGTTGTTTGGATGAGCCTTGAGGCATTTAACCTATGATTCAATTCTTTTACACATCTTTTGTTCATGGTCTCTTTCAGCGTTGACTGCTCGAGTGGTCAGGTGCCCGCTCAAGCGGACTAGTGGCAGAGAGTTTTTAAAAAATTGAGTTAGTGGGAACCGCTCGAGCGACCCCAGGTCCGCTCGAGTGGACAGTCGGCGAGCAGACATTATAGTGCGGGTTAGACATTTCGTCCTCATTCTTTTCATCTCTCTCTCTCTCTCTAGAAAAGAAGTTGAGACCTAGGGCTGGGTCTGGAGAGTTCTTGGAGCCCTTTTTGCTTCTCTTGAGGTAATTCCTTGCTTCCCACTTGGTTGAGCATCTATTGGAGGCTTGAGCATGGCGTTGGAAGCTACCTTCTCGGCTTTCGGTTGGAGATTCTCACGATAGAAGCTTGCTATGGCTTCTTTATTGTGGATATATCATCAAAGAGGTAGGATCTATGACTATCTTTAAATATCTATGTGATATGAATTGTGTATTTGAAAATATAAACATGAAAGTATGAAAATGGTGTTTTCGAAACCCTAGATTAGAGTTTGATGATAAATAATGTTAAATCTTAGATTTGTGGATGGTTTAAGATGATTATATCTTTTTCTTGTTGTTGGATATGATTAGAATTGAAAAATGATGGGTTAGAGAGTTGAATTTGAGTCAAAACCACGAAAATTGAGGGTTTGGGGGTTAAGGGGCCCAAATGTTAAAATTGATGGAAAATTTAGATAAATTGGGGTTGTATTAACCGATTGCATGTATATTCCATGAGTTTACACGATACGTGAAAATGGTGGGTGTTGGATTGGGGGTTTTTGTGCAAAATCAATACCTCGTTGAATATGAATCATATGGAATGTTAACTTCAGGGGGTTTTGAACCTTTATATTCAAATATATAAATTATGAAAAAATATGTGATGGTTGAGATTAGAACTGTAATGGTGTGGGGTTTGCCGAGATGAACCGGGTTGACAATTGGACTCGTATTGGTTATTAATGAAACTGATATAATTAAAGTACCATGTGACCGAATTGAATAACTAAGATTGGGCTCAAGTAGCTCCTCGGTGAAAGCCCAAAAACTTGCGCAATGTAAGGTATGTGTTAGAATTATTGCAGAGAGTGGAAAAGAAAAGGAGGAAGAGAGAGAATCAGAATAACAATGAATGAGAGCGCAACAACTTAGGGTTTACACCCTATCACTTGTTATTTATAATAGAACCAAGAAATACTAAAAATACAATAAGACCCTTAACTTAACACTCCCCCTCAAGTTGAGGCATAGAAATTTTTCATGCCCAACTTGCATACAATGGGTTGAAACATTTTACTACTAGGCCCTTTAGTAAAAATATCTGCTAATTGATCTGCAGATTTCACAAAGGGCATACATATTGATCCCTGACACAATTTCTCCTTGATAAAGTGTCGATCAATCTCTATATGCTTCGTTCTGTCATG